>JAODVN010078858.1:0-10034 GCA_025434125.1 Chologaster cornuta
CCGGCATCCTACAAATGTCAATTCGATCAGCCAAGCATTCAATGTTGTGAAAGGCAAAATTCTTTAGAAAGGCCATAGACCTACTGAATAGGACAATAATGGGGAAAGAGGGAGAAGTACAGGCATATAAAATGAGTGAGCTATAAAATCATATTATATTGTACTTTATTATGTCGCTTAATCCATGGGAGTGCACTAATATTTACATATCTGCATATGATGTGAAATTGCTCTCCCAGCTCAGCGGCCTCTACATTTCCCTTATTTATTGTGTTATTTTGTGCCTATGTGATGCTAGTCTAGAGAAAACAGAAACACTCCATCTCACTACTAGACTTGTGCCTGATGTTGTCATGACAACAAACTCCTTCAGTAAAATAAACAGAGACTAGCGGGGAAATATCCATAAATAAATCATCACATTGACAAGAAAGAACTCAAAGCGCTGGTTTGGCCTAAAAGGATCAGCGACTGTATAAAAACTGTTTGTGTTTTCAGACAACTTTTGATCATCACATTGCTCTATCCCGCCTGCAAATGCACTTCCCCAGAGATGTCGTTACGTATTCGGCACTGACCCAGCAGGCCAGGGCTCCTCGTGAGTAGCCCACACATCGAAGAACGTCCTTGTGGTGTTTAGGTTACCGCATGACTAAAAATAATTAATTTAGCAATAATTTAGCAATATTAAATATCATAGAGAAGCTGTATGTTGTTTGTGATAGGTAAGTATATTCCTTGGTTATTTACTTTTATTTATTGTTGTTTTACATGTTTGTGTTTCACCTTAGCTGTACATGTTTACAAGGAGCACAGCCTAGAAAGTGATCCAGCTCTTAGTTTTCCCTAAAGGTAAAATAACATTGTGGCTCAGCTTCATGTATCTACACCTTCCGTATAACTCACTGTGAACGTGAGGCGTTATCACAGAGCAGTTTTAGTGTGGTCCAGCTTCAAGCAAGGTGTCTGTGGAAGGAGCGTTGACCTTGGGAGGCCCCTCACCCCCTTCCTCTCCATTGCTTCACCCCCACCCCCCCGATACGCATACTGGAAAGATACACACACACACACACACACACACACACGCCCCAGCCTGTAGCCATGGTTCCCTATAGAGGAGAGGCAGAGACAAAGCTATACACAGAGCCATGCGACCGCAGTATCTTGCTATTCTCTTTGTCTCTGTCGAGTCCTTCCCCCACAAGCATGTCTCCACTTTGTGCTGCAACGGGAACCGTGAGCACACACACATGCGCACACACACACACACACACACACACACACACACGTGGATCAATGGTGGATGTACGTGATTTTGCCAAAGGAATGAATGATTTACTCCAAAATAATATGCAAAAAACTATTTTCGTTTTTATACTGGGGAGCATATAAAGTGGGGGATCTTGTGGTTCACTCCCAGAAAAGTTTGGGAATACAATTTTAAATTTTCTGCATTCTGATGAATTCTTATGGAACAATTTGTGCCTTTTTTGCACCAATGCAGGGTGGAAATGTGTATTTTTTTTAAGGAAAACATTAAATACGGGAACCCTGGCACAATAAAAATAAATAGAATATAATTCAGTAAGGATTGAAACATATGTGCTTTAGGCATAGGCATACTTTTCAATACAGATAGACATGATATAAACTACTTTTCTGTCATATTTTGTTTGGGGGAAGTACATGATGCATAAATACATTGTCATTAATGTATAACTTCCCTGGATATTAGCTTGTATGCTTATGATCAAAACTTTCTCCATATTCAAAACATGTGTTTTGGGATGACCTAGCATAAACTATAGGTGACTTTAAACAATACTAGTCTATACACATTTATTTTGGCCATAAACCATTAAAACTACGACCAGAGAATGAACATTTACTAAAGTCAAAATCACGTAACTGTCGGCTTGGACTATACAGCACTGAGTCAGCATCTAACACCGACTGAGTGCTCCCCCCCGCATATCTCGCAGAGCTTATAGCAGTTGAAGGTGTCAAGTAGTGCATCAGTGCCACATAGCAGTGTAAAGCCGTGTGGATGGGGTGCACAATGTGAGCATTAAGATATCCAACATATGACATAACCAATAGTGTAGAAGGTTCTAGGTTAAGGCTACACTGTCATCGGTTTAATACGCATATGGGCTACTACTCCGATATCGTCAAGCGGCCCCAGTGCGTCTTTCATGGTTTTATTAGAGGGGACAAATCCACTTACTCTAAATATTGAGGAGGACACATCTACAGCATCTACACCTATGATACTGTACATACAGCACGTGGCACTGTAAACCAGTGAGTGGTGCTCTGATCTGACCTCGTCTTGAAGGACAGAGCAACGGACACTTTTTATTTCCCTACTCATGCAGCTGGGAGAATGAGTATGCTGTTCAAAACATCACACACACACGCACACACACACATATTCATGAACATGCATATGTACTGTACATGCACACACACACACACACACACACGGAAATGTACACGCACAAAGGCACATGCACAGACACACACAAATGCACATGCGTGCATGCAGACACTACATCTGCCCACAGTGATGTGCACAGCCTGTGTGTGTGTGTGTGTGTGTGTGTGCGCCCCATCAGACCTGCTTCTGCTTGCACTCTGTCACATTGTGTACACCAGAACACACCGTAGTCTTTGTGTTTGGTTGCCTAGCGATCACAATGGCTGTCAGTGTGTGTTTGTGTGCGCATGCCTGCATGTGCGTGTGTGTGTGTGTGTGTATGTTAGGTGAGCATGTGTGTATTCTGCCGCTGTACTGGCGGCACAGTGCCAACCTCTGTGTACATGGATTCTATTGTTTGTGTGAAGATAATTATTATTCCTCTCATAGCCCAAGCGTGCACACACACACACACGCACGCACACACACGCACACACACACACACACACTATGCCAGATCACCAAAACACACTTTTCTCCTGTTCTACCAGCAAATAAACATCCTGGCTCTACACAGTCCCTCTGAGAATATGATGGGGCAAGTAGGTTTTGCTCCAGATGCTACAAGGTATCTCTACATGAGATTAGGCGCTCACACACACGTATACACACACACACACACACACATGCACACGCATACACACACACACGCACACGCATACACACACACACGCACACGTATACACGCACACGTATACACGCACACACACATATACACACACACGTACACGCACGCACACATGCACACACGCACACGTATACACACACACACGCACATGTATACACACACGCACACACGTGTACACACACACACAGCTGTGCAACAAGGGCACATAGGGAGTAGCAGGTACTATCCATTACTCATGCTAGACCTGAGTATGCATGCTTGTGCTCCATCCCAGCATGCATATAGGGATGTGTCCTAGAAACAGCATGGCATTGGCTGTGCCCTACAAAACTTGAATGTGCTCCTGCAGGGGCACATGCGGGCAGAGCCTATAGGCAGTGCTCATTGGAGAGGCACACGGAGTCAAATATGAGGTCATGGGTCAGAGGTCATGTAGAACCTGTTAGTCCTCCAAGACCCAGAAGATGAAGGGTTAAAGGATCAAATGCATTATATCCCCACCTTGGGCAACTATCTATCCCATACAGGTTGTCTCATCACTTTTCTGTTCTATTATAGAGCATGTCCTTAAACTGCCTGGGAGGTCTCCAATACAACGTTTTATAGTAAAAGAGTAAATCAAGCTATACTGTGTAAAATAAAAAATATACAAGACACAGCAGTTACAGTATACTGTCTACAGTAAACATATAATTGTGTTAACTATAAAGCATTGACAACACTGTAAATAACAGTATTGCATCAAAAGAAAATTATGAGATTTTGACATATACATATTATATTTTACAGATTATATTTAATTCCTGAAAAAGGACCAATAATTTGGTCCCCATACTGTAGACGTATATGAACAATGCATAAAGCAATCGGCTGTTCTCTTATTAACCTTTAATTAATGACAATACATAATTGAAATTAATTCCTACTTTAATCTGATCCCCTGAGCAACATAAACATACGCAAACATTTAAAGATTTGGCGTGGCAACGCAATAAATGGTAATCTAAAAGTAATGAAATGATGTTACTAAATGTAGGTAATCAAAAAGTGACTTACTGGTCTTGTAACTATTAACTGTAACGTACTACCTTTAAAGAGTAACCTTCCCAACTCTGTTTATATAAGTAGATAAATACAGAACCCTCTTGTAGCACTGCGGCAGTTGGGGAGAATGAGGTGTGTGTTTGTGTGTGTGTGCGTGCGTGTGCATGTGCGTATCTGTATTGACTGTGTGTGCCTGTGTATCTCTGCCTATGTAACTCTGTATCGAATGTTTTGTGTCTTTGTGTATCTCTGCCTGTGCCTGTCTGTATTGTGTGTGTGTGTGTGTGTGTATGTGCAGAAAGGGGAGAGAGAGAGAGAGAGAGAGAGAGAGAGAGAGAGAGAGAGAGAGAGAGAGAGTGGACTGCATACTGCAGGAGCAGACAGCTCATCAGTAATCATACATTACCATATTCCCGCTGAGAGGTGTACATTGATACGCACAGCCGCACAAACCTCTAGCAGGCCACAACATTTACAGTAAAACAATGGAAGTGCTTGTCTCTTCTACTGGAACCCTACTGTATGTATATTCCTACTGCACTGTATGTGTCCAAAACACAGTGTTGACATTACACACCACCTCTCAGGGATGTTGGACCATGTCCGGTGTTGGAAGCACATGGGCTCATAGCCTCCATCACTTCTGGGCACATCTGTTCACTCCTGATCACTCGTAGCTCCTGTAGAGTATCAGTGTGGAAAAAACTAGTCTTAGGCCTTTGACGTTTGTTTTAGTGTGCAGTTGTCCTACTGTCATTGTTCATTCATGACAAATGAGAGCCTGATCTGAGCGTACGTTGGTAGCCATTTATGTGGGTATATTTAAATGTTTGTCACCAGACTGCCACAAACGGCAACAAATTAATTATAGCAGCATGCTTTATGTTGCCATGTCACATAGTGAATATTGACCTAAAATGTCCCAGATAGTTTCATAGCATAATAAAATGCGTTATCTACTTTATTTTAATTAAATTCCAATATTGTGGATGGTGGTAAATGTGTATGCCTCTTATTTAATCACATGAGCATTAATCCACTTTACTCTATCTACAGTATACGGCTAATGTAATTCGTTTTTGCAGTGTGAAAAATGCCTTTCCTTTTTCAGCCTTTGTCCAAAACAGTCTTGCAAGCCTGAGCCACAGTGACAACAAAGGGGTGTTTGTGCACAGAGACAAAGAGGTGCTCGAAGGTTGGGGGGATAGAGGTGTAGGGGAATAGACCAGGAGGGCTTCAGTTTAACTTTGCAGCCGGGAATCAATCTGGAGATCTCGGAAATAGTTATTGTGCTTCTGTCTGATACACCTACAGTGTGTTGCCCATCAGCGTCATGTTTGGATCTACCGGTGTGACGAAGGCAACTTGATAACAACTCGGAAACGAAAATGGTGGCTCCTACAGTGGTTAATAGATGCTGCCGTGGACGTAGATTTTGTTTGAACATTAAGGGGGGGCATATAAAGTGTGTGTGTGTGTGTGGGGGGGGGGGGTAATTGGGGGTACGCCCCCATAAAATATTGAGAAAAAAAAATCTAAATTTTCTGCATTCTGGTGAAATATGTGTGCCTTTCTCCTGCATACATTTTTGGTGCACATGTTTATTTATATGAAGAAAAACAATAAATATAGGAACACTGGGACTATTCAACATATATGGAATATAATGCAATAAGGATTATCAAACATTATGTAGCCTACTGCTTTCAAATGATCTGGTAAGCATAGACCTATTTCATATTTGTAACACACAAAGTGTGCAAAAATGCATTTTCTATCTCTACAGGTTTGCAGGTTCGTCCAATATTAAGTATTTTTTGGAAAACGGCCAATGGCGTCTCTCCAGATAGATGTTTCTAACCGGCCCCACATCTGACATGTCAGGTTAGTAGAGGACTGTCTTCTCCACCAAATGGCAGAGCCAGTGCTGAAGAGCTGTGCAGCACCTCTGTGGCAAACCCTATCAACTGTGCCCTCGAGGTAGACTACACGCCCCGGCACGCCACGGCTGAGCAGACAGCTGAGCTCTCATTGCCAGCCCAGATGTTTGTCTAATTGGTTATGTATGTGGCCCACTTACATGATGTCACGCGTGTGTGTGTGTGGGAGAACATCTGCCTCGGGTGTTGACATTAAAAGACATCCTTTCACTATGTGTTTTCTTGCTCTCTAGTTCATGAGGGTATACTGTCAGACCTATTGAATTAGTACGATACTTTCCCTATGATACTTTTCCCATTGCACTTTAAGCAGTTTAGAGCAGGATGGTCTAGTGGTCTGGGTGTTGGGCTCCCAGCTGAAATGTCGTGGGTTCAAACCCCACTGCTGACCTACCTGTAAGCATCCTTGAGCAAGATGCCTAATCCCCATTCGCTAACTGGTTGTTGGTCGCGCCATGTGTTAGGCAGCAATTGCCATCGGTGTATGACTGGGTGAATGTAGAGGTTAGAAAAGCGCTATATAAATGCAGTCCATTTAACTTTCTCTCCAGGAGGGGCGAAAGTCCGTGTGTGCATGTCGTTCACGACACAAAATAAGAGTTTACTTGCAAAACCTAAGGTGCAAAATAACAATTGTCTTTTTGGTTGATTGATTGTTAGGAGCCAAAATATAAATCCCGATTTAAACTTCAATAATTACAGAGCCATAGGTGTAAGGACTGGTGTAGGTCTGCCATATGCCACAGCATCAGGCCCCAGCTGCGGCTGTGCAGGCAGTGCCTTGTGCTCGCTTCTATCCAGATGTGACGTGTGTTTGCAGGCAGACGACAGCAGCAGCTTGGAGATGTGACAGGATAGCTGTGACGATTTCCAGCAGCCTCTAAACGGAAGGATGTGCCAAGTGCACAGTCCGTCTCTACTGCACATCGCAGTACAAAGCATGCCTGGGCCTTAAGAGTCCTATAGGACTTGTCATAAGTGATAGTGTAATGTTCTTAAGGTCATTAATTTATGTTCTTAACATTATCTGCTTTTTTGTGATTATTTGTACATGTACTTGTGGCTTACTGAAACTATGAAATAAGCATCCAATGTGATAGCACTACTTCCAGCATGCCTGTCAAGGAATTACAAAGCTAGATAGTGAGCAGTATTGACAGTGAGAGGGTCAAGAGCAGCTAGAGTGAAGTTGCTGCAGGCATTCGATCACAAAGATAAACAGCACAGATAATGAAAACTACTGGATGCATACATTCAATTTCATTTTTAGGTTGATGGTGAAACTACGCAGAAGAGTTATAATGCTGTACTAATAATAAAACATCGAATAATAATAAAATGTATTATTAGTTACAAAAAATGTAAAAAAAAATATATGTCTCTCTCACACACACACACACACACACAGTAATTTAGCAAATTATTTAGTTTAAATGACAGAACATACCTTAATGTAATGCATAAAATTACAGTCTATACATTTATATAAAAAAGTGAATGTCCTTCACTCATTTAATATTTTTAATCAACAGTGTATACAGTACGACATTACAGTAAGCAACGAAAAAAGGAAAGGAAATTCATTTATGGTTAGTTTAGCCATTAGATCAAATTAAAATCACACCTGGGAGTAAACAGTGCCAGACAGGGCAAGCTTTATTTAACATGGTGAAGAAGAATAAAACATTTAAAATAAAATAAAAAAATTGATAAGGTCCAACGTCCAAAACAAACAAATGTTTATGTTAACCACCGCCCCCGTGGCCCCCTTACCCCCCCCCCCAACCCACCCCAACACAAAAAAGCAGATACCAAATAAATATTCACATTAACATGATCTCTTCCAAGCGTGGAATCAGGTGACATTCTTAAAGTTATCTTACAAAGATTATAAAACACAATTGGGTATGTACAATCATACAACTTCAATAGAACATGCTTAGGAGTTTGACTGCACCATTGTACCACACATTGACTACAACACAAAGGCTGCATATTAACTGGCATGGTCCTTGTCTTGGCTTGAGACCGACGCAAGCTGACTAACCCCGCCGCCCTCCAAAAGAATAAGACAACCAAGCCTAACGAAGAAAGCATAACTGAAGCTATAGTTGTGGATTACCTGCAAGTCTGCTTGTGAGCCCACACTCCATATCTGCTCAACCAACCCATGAGCCTGTTTCCTATGCTGAATTGTTGCTAGGCAATGCCGAGGAATTCGGTGTGTGCCCGTGGACTGTGGAAACCTTTGTGCAAACCAGCACGTTGAGTCTTTTTGACTATCAGGGGAGAGGCCACCACTCCACAGTGACGCTGCAAGCTAATCTATATCTAAGGGAGATGTACAAAAAACTAAACGAAAAAGAAACACTACAAGGACTCGTGTCATGCAATTAAATACCAGAGTAAAAACAAGTCAACTTAAGGAGAAAATACAATGGAAAAATAGCTTTCTTTGGACAGGTCCAGCCTGCACATTTTGTTTTCATATTTTACTTTAGACCCCAATTCCCCTTTCCTCACACTAGCCCTTATTAATACGTTGATTGTTAGACATTTGAACGGTTTTAAGTATATTCACCATCTTCTCAGCTTATACAACCTTGTCTGTCATCATCTTATATCATGTTATACCGCCTTGTTGCTTTCTTTGTACAAGTGTGAGAACTAGCCTCCTCCCTTCTACAGTAGTAACACTGATCACCCTTAAGTCCCGGACACACTGCAAGCGACTAGCAGCGACGGCAGACAATTGAAGTCAATATGATTCAGCGACTTGAAACGGCAACGCAAAGTGGGCAGATTAAACCTATCTCAACTTCAGGCGATGCGATTAAGGAGACTACCAGTGGGCATTATATACAGCAGTTGACTAAAAGATTGAGTGAAACATTTTGAGTGGGAAGAGGGATACCTAGGCAACGTAATGTAAACAAGCGACCAATTATCAGCTCCAAAGCGATGTGTGAGGAGCGGATTGCTTGCAGTGAGTCTGGGTTTCATTGCACACCATTGTTACTTGCTACTGTACATACCAGTGGCTACTAACAGGTAAACACAGACCAGCATTGCTCTTTGTACAGCAAAGATAGTGACAGATTTGTCCATTACATAGATGTTCATGTAGCGCTACAGTACAACACACAGCCGCCCGCATATTTTATTGCCACGCAGGTCACTTTTGCATCACAAGCACTTAAATCCTTATTGCTTTATGGTTAGAAGCATACAAAGTCAATGCTGTGCACATAGATAACCATGAAGCCAAAAGATTTAAGCTCACAAAAGGGTAACATTGTCCTCCTTTATTTATTGTAACCCAAGTGCAGCTTTATTTGAGGCTGACAACAAGATAGTGTACAACATTATTAAAGTTATTATTAAAAATTACTAGCGTCGTCTTGGAAGAATTATTTCTGAAATTTGGAGTGCTACATTATATATTTGTCAATGAACGAAATTCACAGGCATATTTGTCAAAACAGTTGAGTGAATTTTGGGAACATGATACTTAAGAAAGGCATTTTTCAAAATGAAATACCCTTTGCTGTGTTGATAATCAAGGTACCAACAACACAATGCTACAACGCTTAAATGGAATATTTGAACCTGGGAACAAAAATAATCCCACATTTGTAAGTGGTTCACTGATAATGCTAATGTTATCGTTCACACATGCCTCAATACTCTATTGTTGGTTCCAATAACCAGCCCGGTCGTCAACCAGCACACTGCAGTTAAACGATCTCTTTCCATATCCCTGGTCACAACAAAATCATCTCTTCATTTAAAAACACGACTGTAACCTTATCAAAGCATTTTAATAGTTCACATAAGGTCTCACTAGACCTCACCTCATACTGGAAGCCCCAGCAAAGAACATAATTCAATATCACACACACACACACACACACACACACACACACACACACACACACACACA
>JAODVN010078967.1:0-10033 GCA_025434125.1 Chologaster cornuta
CCCCCAGATACATTCCTCAACGCTTTGACTAATGCTGCGAATGAGCTACGGCAAGTCCAGGCCAGTGACAACGAACGCGGGGAGCACATCCTTAAATGAAAGAAAACACACTGGCGCACTTTTAATGCCTCGTTAAAGTATGAAACGGGCGTACACTTAAGCCTCTCTTTACGGTGCATTTGATGGTTTGTTTGTTGTCATTACAAGCACGGTGCGCTATTATCGTATATTGGAAAACAAATCCTGTCTGTGGCAGTGACTCAAAACACAGATTTTTATGGACATTGTAAAGTATCCAAGGATGTTTCACAGGCTTTTATTGAGATGTAATGACCATTCAGGTTGATGCACACCGACACAACCCAGCCTTAGATTAAGCAATGCTATGAAGGGTATAACCTCGTGTGGCTCACTCAGTTTTTTGTTCTCCTGCTACAGTACACCAACCAAAACGGAACTACTTCAAAAGCAGAAGGCTAGACTTAAACTGCCCTGTGTCCTAGGGAACATCTCAACAGGGACGTGGTCTTTTTTTATGGGGGAAGGCTGTACATTTTCTCCAAGTCGAACCCAAACAAATTCTCCAGGAGCACAGCAAACTCCTGCTTGTATAAAGGGGGTTGAAGGGCAGACGATGACACATGCCATAGGGCTCTGTAGCATGTCACTGCGCATTAACGCGTTAGCATGGTGGAGCTGGGCTTCCAGTCAACTTGGACTTGTCCAAAAGCAGGGGTAAATGAAGCAGACAGTCCTGAAAAAATGTTTTAAAAAACTCTAGCTCTGCTAGACATCCACTGAAATAATGTTCCCACGGGAGAGAGTAACAGGATTCAAACACTTGAACCCATACCGACAGCTTTAACCATGGGAGACAGAATGGGCTATACACTGAAAAATTGTGTTCAGTAATATGATGACCTATGATTATAGGCAGCTCAGTGAAAATGTCAGTGTTTTCATGGACATTTCCAACCACTAGATATTTATGTTTTTGTATTTTTAAGTTATATAACACATAGAATAGCATATGTTTTGGGTATATGACTCCCAGGGTTCCATAACTTATAAAAGTCTCAAGATATCCACTACCAGCTACTGAATACTTGTAATTATATAAATGTAACTCATTTGTATGAATATCCAGAACTTTAAATGAATACATCTACTTTTATTTAGATGTAAAGATTATCTATCAGGCTCTGAGATAGTTATCTTCAAACGGCCTCATTTCGGTTACTTGGCAGAAAAAGAACTTTGTTAACAAGTGCAAATTTGGCATGTATATTTCCTCTTAGCAGCCTATCAAGCTCAATAATGGGTTTTACTCTCCCAGCCTTGAAGATACTGATGAAAGCACAGCAGTAGCTGGAACATGTATATGCAGGTTAAGGCGGTATGGTTTGTGCATGTCTTGTCATTAAAAGTTTCTCCGTCATACTGCATCATTATGTCTCGGCTCGTATCCTGTAGCAGAAACTTGATTATAGAGACTTTTTATGTATTCCACCCCCCCCCCCTTCACTTTCAACATCAGAGCAAGACCTCATTGTCTTTACAGCAATTATTGCACAATCTTAAGGGGACAATTTTAAACTTCCCCCCAACAATAGTCAATCAGCATTACCCTCACCACAAATCAGGGGTATCATAGCAATGTAAACACACTGGGGGTTTCCTCATTAAAGATAGACTGCTAATGAAACCGTATACAGCATTTACGACATTGTGCTAATGACAACAAGCCTTTGAGACGCTCCACTAATGAAAAAGGAGCTTCTGTAATGATATAAGCCTAATGAAAGAAAGACTTAATGACAACTTGTTAATGAAACAAAGGTGTGTCAATTTGCGCTGATGTCAAAAGTTGAGTCCCCGTGATACCGGACAAAGACTAGAAAGAATCTTCATAGCGACAGAGCTTTCAGATTTAGACCTCAGCAAGCCACCCTTTTGAATGAATTTGAACTTACGCATTCATGCATTCAGGAGTGATTGTCCCCATAAAACCATGCCACTGTTCAGGTCTGGACCCGTAACCCGGGTGATCAAGCCCAAGGTCAAAGTTCATAGAGCCCTTTATTCCTCTCTCAGGTGTAATAAAAAAGCCCTTTTCCTACAAGGTGAAGGAGTCATCAATTGTCACGGCAACCACTGCAAATGTCATTCACCTTCAGCGGCCCAATGCAACGTGAGAGACAACCTTGACACCGTCGGCGACCAAAGGCTATTTTCCCGCGTGCCCTCGAGCCATCGATTGTATTGCATTCTTGTCTCTTTTCATTCAAGAAACAAATAAAATAAAAAATCTGATATTATCCCGGAGTTACGCACCCCTCAAATATAAATATGAGGGCAAGTACTGTGTCAGCCCTCAAGTGTTGTGACAATGGTGTGTGCGAATCATTCCCTGGAGGAGGACAGCAAACGCTCTCTCTGTGTTTGTTATTCGCTAAAGAGGGCCGCGTGTCTTTATCTAATTACACCAACCATTGGCACTGTGCTGGCAAGTACGCTCCCTATCTTTACGTGTTTATCAAAGCATGACAGCTATCTCTGCGAGCGCTGTGAAGTGCTTAAAAGATAGGCTGACCCGCTGCCCCGCACCGCCCCACCGACTTGAGAAAAAACACAAACAGAAAATGCTGCATGGTGTTATGGAGGCATTGCTCTCCAACGCTGCTCGTCAGCACAGAATACATCCGTGAGCCCCACGTATATCTGCTCCATCAGCAAATCGCTGTCCCGCCCCTAGTCATTCTCCCTTTCACATGAGCCTCATTTAGACGTGTCCCACAGTCCCTTGCCATCTCAATCAAAGTGGCTTCACATACACACAGTACAAGGACAGCATGAAAACACAAACAGGCACGGTAAAGACAGACAGACAGACAGACGGACGGACATACACAGGCAGACAATCGTGGCTTGTTATTCCCTTTCTAGCTCCCAGCAGGCCTCAGAGTTTGGAAACACAAGCCCGGACCGGACTTACACCCCAAGTCAGACCTCGGGCAGCCAATCGAGATGCAGGTTCACCAGAGCAGGGTTGGGTGAGGCGAGTCACATGACAGTTAGGTGACCCCATACATGATCAGGCTCATGATCTTTCATGGGAATTATAGGTCCCCGTAGAACGGTAACTAGCAACGTCTGTGTCAAATCCCCCAAAAAAGCTCACTTACACCCAGAAATCTAGATAACCGTGGGTCTTCCTGTGTATCAAACGCTCTCTGATGCGGGTATGCATTTCAGTATGTCTGTAGATAATTTGGCCCAATCATTAGCTCTGCCTTGGATGAATTAGTAACATGAATCACCTGAGGGGTTATTTTAGCCCTAATGAAAGGTCAAAAGACAGAGATGTACAAGAAAACGTTGACTACAACACATACCAAAACTTAGCCGTAACAAACCCATACTTAAATTAAAATACCACAGCTCTCCCACACAGACAGCTAAGCTATGTTTAACTTTTAATGAACACAAAAATAATCATTGCTAAATATATATTTGTTTTCACACAAGTGTCAAACCAACTGCTGTTGAGGTCTGGTGGACTGGCAATAAAAAGTTAACTGGGGCCCTTTATTGAATGACTTATTAAGCAACTGTGTTTTCTGAAACCCAAAGCTCAGGCGTTTCTGAAATGAACAAGGGCTTTTCAGACAAATACCATCCTGCTTTGTCTCAAATTGAGTCTGTACTTTCATGCAGTCTCAACATATTGAAAGTGGCAGTTAGCCTGGTGTGGCATTTGAAACCGTGAGGCATCTGTAGAAAGGTGAATTTGCTGAAACTGACATTTGTAAAACTGCATTTTAAGACTGTTGTTGGGCAGCAACATATTTTAAATACATCCAAGAAAAGCTGCCACTCTGCTTACACAACAAGTACATTTCAAACTAAATATCTCTGCATCTAGAACAGAGCCCTAAAATATAATGTGAAAGCACTATGAACAATCGGAATCAGCCAAAATTTTCTTTAAATCAGTTATTATTTAAAATAAAAACAGTCACCAGAATTGGACAGGAAAAATGCAATCGGTGCATTCCTCTGTAACATCCTGTAATTAGCCTTGTTGTTTATAATGATGTTTAGAGTGCCTTAAAGCACACATTAAAAAACACATCATTGATTAAAAATGGATGTTGCTTCACGACACATGATGACTCCGGGGTTATGACTGCGACTCGTCTCGATTGGCAACTGGATGTTTTTCAGCAGACTGCCTTTCTGACCTGTATTCTCTCCCATATTCACCCCTGCTGAGGAGACGAGGTGCCGTGCAGGGCGAACAGACCTTCTAAGCTTGGCGTGAGCAGTATGGGAAAATGCCAAAGCACAGCTTCCTTGTTGTAACTCATTGTCTTTCCCACTGTCAAGGTTGGAGTTGGTGTTGGAGAAACATTTGTGCTATTTGAACTCATCAAAACAGAAATGCCTCTCCCTTCAATGTCACAGGGTGGCCTCCTCCGACGCTCCAACGTCTGCTCCGCCGCACCACTGTTCCCATTTACAGAGCCAGGGCTGATTCTTTCGTCTTGTTTGCACACAGAGCGGGCAGCGGGCAGACCGAGTGGAGATGTTGGCTGAACTTGACGAAAAGCTTAAAATCGCTGACTCCACCTTTAAAGACGAAACCCAAACAAGCCAAAGAGCGTGGGCATGAAAGTGTGGAAATGTGCTATGGAAGGGGTGTAGAGAACAGGTTTAAGATTTACGAGCAGCTCTTTTGTGCCTTGATCTGTACCAAAGAGTCCAGCAGTCAGGAGAGAAAGAAAGAGAGCGAGAAAGAGAGCGAGAGAGAGAGAGAGAGAGAGAGAGGGAAGGAGCAGAGAGAGAGAAAGAGAGAGAGAGGGAGGGGGGGAGGCGAGAAAGCTTAATATTTATGCTACGCCGATGTTCATGTCACAGTTGTGTTGATGATGTCCAAATTGTTGGACAGACTCTAGTTTGTTTAGTTGCTATCTTTTGTTTGTTCTGCTTTGACAACATTGTCTTTGAACCTTCCTGCCAATAAAGTGAAATTGAATTTAATTGAGGAAGAGAGAGAGAGAGAAAGAGAGAGAGAGAGAGAGAGTCCTTGATCCAATGACAGTAATCAAGAGTGTCTTGTTTAGAAAGGCTGCGAGGGGAAAGGTGACTGCCCTGAGCAGAGAGAGAGAGAGAGAGAGAGAGAGAGAGAGAGAGAGAGAGAGAGAGAGAGAAAGGGGGCTGCGGGGAGGCATTTAAAGACCCACTGTGTCTCAGGAGACCTCCAGAATAGCTGTTCACATGATGAGAGCACCCCCACCCCGACCACCACCAACGCGCATGGCACACACTCTGGGTCATTCCAGCTATGTGAAATATCATGAGGCAGGAAGAGAGATGGAAGCGGGGGGAGGGGAAAGAGGGGGGTGTGAGAGAAGAATAACTCTAGGAAATAACAGCTGGAAATCGTGAAGGATTCTCCGAGCTCTCTGTTGCCTCGGTCGGGTGTCGAGCCTGCTATGTTTAGCGCAGGAGAAAATTGGCTGTGCTCGGACACGGTTCTGGTCCTTCCTCTGCGGCTTACATTTCTTCTGATCGCCACTGACGTTCCCAAGCATCAAAGGACTTTACCTCCAGCAAGAAATGTTACAATATAGCTCAACACTTACAGCAGGGAGATAATGTATTCCAGCGGATACAGTACATATATTCAGTGTGCGTGTGTGTGTGTGCGCGTGCATTTTTTTTTTTTTGGGGGGGTTGGCACTCATACAAACGTATAAGCATAAAGATAGCTACGGAGAAGTGCTGTGAGGTACAGAATGATAAATGCTGTAGCCTGGCAACCACGTCCACCGTTCATCTGTGTCCTAGCACAGACACAGCTAGCTGCTAGCTACATGAACTGACCCCACACGCCTAGCCCAGTAACACTCCTCGCTAGCTCTCTAAAGCTACATAGCATCACCTCCCATTGCACTTAATAATAATAAGATTATCATTCACCATCATGTGTATAGCACTTTTCATACAGACCTGCAGCTCAAAGTGCTTCACAGAGAGGTAATACATGTACACGTGTGCTTCCCATAAAGAAACACAGAAATACAGATGAACACTTGAAAAAAATGCTTAAAAGGAATCAGATTAAAAAGTACATCAAAGAAAACAGGTGCATTATCGCTTTTGTTGTAAGATTACCATTAGCACTTCCCGTCACCACGGTTTACAGAGTGAGTAAATACAAATGCAGACAACGCGTAAAAAAAATATTGGAGGAGAGTTTGTTACAGTGGCCCATCTATCTCATACATCTCTCCACTTGGATTTACGATACGTGATGACCATGTTTACGTAAGAAATATTAAAACACTCTCCGTGACAACTTTCAAATATAGATTCGTAAGCACCTTCATATATGTCCTTGACATGACCTGAATGGTGGTTTGGTAATAATAGGTCCGATTAAATTACTGCTTCACGGAGAATACATACACATAGTCTTTCGTTATTATTAGAAGACATAAATATTAGACACTGTACTTTCACAAGACTTTACAAATTACTATTTTACCCTGAACTGTTCTTTTTTATACTTCCTTTAAATATTAAGATTATTAATAAATGCCCATGGGGCACTACTCTAATATTAAAGATATTATTTCAATCCCTGTTCACTGAGCAGACTTTTAGCTATTCCCTTTGAAATGCAACTACAGTAATGTTTATATCTGACTGAACGTCAAATATTTTTTCTGTGTTCAAGACCTCCAGTGTGTAAAAAAACGAATGTAACTACTGTCCAATTTGAAATATGGTATTCAGATCAAGTCTGGCACAGCATTGGTTAAGTGTGTGTCAAGACCCATCTACAGTACTTGACAGGAGCTTTGTTTTGATTGTTGGGAAACAACGCAGCATGACAGGACGCGTAATGTAGTGTGCTTCACATATTGTTGTAGTCAACTTTTTATAGATTTTTTTTTAAATATTATTATTATTGTTGTTGTTGTTATTATTATTATTATTATTAATAAACATTATTATTATTATCATTATTATTATTATTATTATATATTTACAGTATTATTTCTATAATGTATAGACTGATTGGAAAGACCTGAAACTTTGCATTGAAATTCTCTCAGTACAATATATATAGATATATCCCAATAACATTGAAAGACATTACTGGGTGATAAGCTTCAATTCTTTCAGTGCAATAATACCAGGCGTCGGGTGTCATTTAGAAGAAGGCATTGGCTTACAATGCCAAATAAACGATGGCCGCTAGGGTTTATGGTTTAGAGTGTTTCCGCGCTGCTGCGCTGCCTGGCCGATATATCTGTAGCGGTGTGCAGCAAACAGATGCATGCCGTGCATTCCGAGGCTTGTGGAATCTTCCCCTTGAGAGGGTGCCAGAGAGGCCCGGCTCACACACAAGGGGCAACCGCACCGGGGGTAAACGGTGGAAGGGTGGAGACAGACACACAAACACCTCTCCTGCGCTATCAATCTCTCTCTATTTGTCTGTTCTCTGGTTGTATAGAGAAATAGGCCTCCTGAGTCACGAGTGGTGAGCAAACACACTTTCGAATGTAAACCCATATTCACTTCCAGACACCGGACTGGAAGTGTTCAGTCTCTTAGTTTCCTGAAGAGCTCTGTGAAAATTACATAAACAATATAAAAACTTTGATGCTGCTTATATAATCTAAAAGATAAACTTGGCCTACTTTTTTTTATTTTTTATGTGTGTAATGGGTTTCAGTAAGTGTTAAGTGCTACAGATTTGGAGATATTTAAAATTCAATAAATCCATAGTGGGCTACTCTCAATATCATTTCTGAGTTAAAACTTTATAAGATCATGGCATTTGGCCGTAAGGTCTCTTTCTGGCAAGAACATAAGAAAACCTTTTTTAATTTTTTTATGAACAGCATCCAGATGCATCCATACAGTTATACCGGAATGCTCCGTCTGATAATCCCGCCTTTTCGATGACTTCTAAAAGCCCCCCCAGGAAATATGCAATCCCATCATAAAATCTTATAATACTATACCCGGGCGGAGCAGAAAATAGTTATATCAATGTGTCTAGGTTTATTTATCCTGCTCAGAGACAATCAAAAAACGTTTTTTTTCTTTGTTTTTTGCCGCGTCACAAATGCTCATGTGATCACAGCCTTGAGGGCATTTCACATGCACTTGAACATTAAATCATTACTGCACAAATAACACTGTGAGTGCAACGGCACTGGCCAATTAGCCCACTCACACGTGAAGCATTTGGAAAGACGTAAACATTGATAAACGACAGGAAGGTTTTGGTAAATCCATTATGTGCAAAAAATATATGCTGCTGTATTAGTTGTGCACACGTATAACGAAGTTATAGAATATCTTGTTAGCATTTTATTCTATTGCATGTAAATAACACATATGTACTGAACATATTTTTGGTATTATATAACATGCAGTATACAAACACCTACATAGAGATCATTTGTTTAGGAAAGGTCTTTACATCACACTCAATGACAGAACTAGCTTTCTGGTTAAATGCATTACAGTAACACAAGCACGGAAGGGAATGATCACGTAGAAATCAGAAACCGCAAAAACGAGTATGGTGAGGAATAATATTCAAAACAAACAACAGGAAGGTCTGACAACGAATGCAAATGATATAGGAAAATAATAAACAGGTAAAGTGTACAGTGGGAGAAAGACAATTAATTAAATGCGTAGAGAGACAGTGAGATAGCTCAAAAGAGGGAAAGAGAGAGAGAGATCGAGGCAGGGAGAGAGAGAGAGACAGAAAGAGAGAGAAATAGAGAGAAAGAGATGAATAGGGAGAGAGAGAGAGAGAGAGAGAGAGAGAGAAAGAGGGAGGCAGGGAGAGAGAGAGAGCGAGAGAGACAGAGAGAGAGAGATTAACTAGGTCAAGTCACGTGACGGGGCCCGACTGCAGACAGGATTAAATATCCTCCAGCATGTGGTCATTTACACGTCAAATGTAGACAGCACTTTACAAAGGAGCCCTCTACTGTGGAGGGGTAGAGGGGAGAGATACTATACGTGTGCTATACACACACTGTGCTGCATATTGCTGGCAGAGATAGCCGTTTCCTTGCTAGCATGAGCTGAGCGCTAAGGATTTGAGTGAGCTGTTCCCTCGGCGACAGGAAACAAAGGAGGACCTTGAAGGAGCATGAAATTGATAATAACATGAGGGACAATGTGGGCCAACACCAGACTGGCCCAGCGGGGCGGGAAGGACTGTGAGAGACGGTCCATTTCCCTGTGTGGAAGTGGGACAGTAAAATAAATGGCCTGTTTGAGTATGAAGGCAACTATGACAACCACACACTGTATTGTTGTTTAAAGTAGGGGTGACATTATTAATCGATTAATTGATTAATGAAATAATAACCATCTAATTACATTTTAGAACTAAGAGTTAATATACATTATCATGCATGTTTGTGGCTCAGCAGCTGTTTAACGGACAGCATATTTGTGACTAAGATGCACCCATAATGGCGGGTGACAAACCTCATGAAATACAAAATGAGAGAGAGAGAGAGAGGCAGACAGACAGACAGACAGACAGACAGAGATCGTGGGTGATTTCATAGAAAGTAAACCACCAGTGTACATAAACATGTACATCAAACAAGTGCACAGTCTCTGTCAGACAGATCTGTTCACGTGTCCCAGTTTAGTCTGCATTTGTCCTGCGTCTGATAGCGTAGCACTTGAACTATGTGATGATTGTGCAGCACTTCTCAAACCTGGTCCTGGGAAACCCCTGAGCTGCATGTAGTAGATCAGGAGTACCCAATCCTGGTCTTGGGAAACCCCTGCCTGTATGTAGTAGATCAGGAGTACCCAATCCTGGTCCTGGGAATTCCCTGCCCTGCATGTTGTAGATCAGGGGTGATCAATCCTGGTCCTGGGAATTCCCTGCCCTGCATGTTGTAGATCAGGGGTGATCAATCCTGGTCCTGGGAATTCCCTGCCCTGCATGTTGTAGATCAGGGGTGATCAA
>JAODVN010079184.1:0-10031 GCA_025434125.1 Chologaster cornuta
TACACTTAATTGCTGCCTGTCACGAGACAGGAATCTGCCCTCCCATACAGCCGAGGGCTTCTCTCGCCATCGTGGTGGAACTCGCCTGCATTAAGGCCTTGATGAATGATACGACATGGAAAAGACATAAGGACAATGAGTCAAAAGAACCATGTTCAGCAGACCATTCAGCTTTTGTTCATATGGGCTGAGCGGTGTCATTTTAGGCACATACAAGCAGTTGGTGGCAGGTGACTGCTAGTGTAACCGGTCTGCAAACCCGGTTCCACGGGATTAAGAAAATAACGCCTTGGCAATAAACGGCAAAGCCCAAGGGTTCACGCATCTGACGCTAAAGCGTCCTTGAAGTGTTAGAGAGTGAGGTTTACGTAACTTAGCGATACCGGCTTGCCACCGTTACATTATCCCCATGGTACCATCCTGATCTCACGAGCTACAGTTTGACTTTGCTGCGACTCTCAGTCTGGACAGGCATCAAGACCAATCACTTGGGTTGTCCTGGCAACTACGAGCGTGGTTTAGGTGTTACTGTTTGTCTGTGATAGACAAATGGTTCACACAATCACCGACCAAGTTTGTGAAAGTGACTGTACTTTTCCAAACAGTTTTAATGGGTGGCTTTTCAGATGGTTCTGTGCAACACACCAGTTGACCAAAGTCCTTAAAGTCTGACCCCTTGGCAGCCATCTTTGCCAATCTTCCATGCAGTTATATTGGACCAACAAAACCAGGCCATTGTGTCAGTGCAACAACAACATGATTAGCTTAGTTTAATAGTACAGATGCTATAAAGAAGACAGCGTCGATGTGCCTCTATCTTTGGTGTTACGGACACACATCTCATTCTATTCAGACTTCTTTAAGCGCTCTGTCTCTCATAATGTCTCGGATGCTCCTCTCTATCGTCCATGGAGTCAGGTCAGATGGAGGCTTATGTAATTGGCCCCTTGTCCTCAATGCTCCATAGTCCCCCCCTCCACTTCAAACTGACAGCAGGGCTGCTAAGCTCATCACAGCGTTTCAGAGGCCAGTCATCTATAAGGCAGCTGTTCTGCACACCCATGACCCGCGTTCAACAGGTGACAAACAAATGCTTTTCTCTCACAGTTTCATCTGTGGCTGAAAACACAATTCTGCTAGTGCTGCGGAGGCTATGAACAGATAGGAAGACACTTTCTATGAGGCCATTACCAGACTCAAATAGAACTGTTACTGCTACACACAGGGAGGTGATAATGACCATCAGAATAACAACAATTAAAGGCGCACCCTAACCACAGTTTTGAACTGTAGTCAAGGGGGAAAATAACTGAAAACCAATCAAGTTAACGATACATTTTATTATCCCTGTGTGGAAATGTGTTTTAGGCCCAGTGTTGCAATAGCCTACTTTGATAATCCAACACAACCTCAACATGGTAAATGTGTGAATTGTTTAAATCGGGAGGGTTAAAAGTAGATTCTAATAGTGTTTGATATTTGAAACCTCAAAATTAACCCACTGCAGCACACTGGGAAAACGTAATCATATTTCACGCCGCCTCTCAAATAGTGCTGAGAATTTGCGAGGCAGTTAGTGGCCATCATTAATAACCACCCGGGCTGGTCTGACAGCTGCTGATTGGAATGAAGAGCCGTGCTGCAGCAGACAGCTACACATTTCCCTGACAGCCAGGTCTCCATTACCGGGAGTCAGCTGCCAAAACAGCAGTAATCAGAGAGAGGGGGAGTAAAAACACGCTTTCTCACCACAGACACCATCCCGTTCCTCCTGTTATTGTGGAAACCTGCACACGCAGGCTCAAACCGCTCTTTCATCTCCTCACCAGAAGTTCACTTCACCTGAGGTGGAATGATGGCATGTTGGGTTCATCTGTCTCTGGGGGCCGTTATGTATGTGGGCTCTGTAACGCAGGCGTGGCGTTTCTGTCAGGGTGAAGGTCCGTGGCCTTGGAGCGTTTGATTCCTGTAATGACACAGAGTTGGGTATGGGTCACGGGCGGCTGTCAGCACCCAGCCCCGCATCACTGCTATTCTCCACCGGGTGGCCTGCACACAGCCGGGAATACATAAGCTGGTAGGGCCTATACAAAACATAGCTTTGCGTGTCTTTTAGGTTTCCCACAGGCTACATGGCAAGCATACTTGTTGACATAGGCTACATTGTGATTCATCTTACAATGATTTGATCTACATAGGCGACTCTTTATCTAAATCAAATGTTCCCTGACACATTGCTGTGGCATGGTTGCGGCCAAAAGACAATTTTGGTAGGTCTCAAAATATTTGGGTCACTTAATTTTAGCCAAAACTGTCGGCCCTAAAAACAGATGCCACAGCGTGTTAAAATGAATGATCCCTGCGGGCTTGACCCACTGCTTACACTCAAACGTCTGTGTGCACCCCACGGTGGTGGGCGTTAAGGGAGGATTAGGTGACAGGGCTGTAGCCCACAGCCATGCAGTAAGATAATGACCAACCGACGATGAATCACCACTGGAACACACACACACACACACACACACACACAGCAACATTATGCAGTGTACATTCATCTTAATTATTAGCATGCATGCATCATGCACACATCATGTGCCGTATAACAGCAGTACATACTGTGGCTTTCATAAAACGTGACGGACAGACAAGACTGGGATGCTTCATTTAATAGCTGCCTCTGGTCTGTCAGCTTTCCTCCTGGCAGCAATAAAACACCCCATAATAAAAAGACCAATCCCAGTGCTGCACCAGGGCCACAGCTACAGATGAATCCATTTGGATTGCACAGCCACACAGATTCTGATCTGCATCTTTCTTTCCACAGGTTTATGTAGCATGCCGTGGTGTTAAGGTGCAATGAAATGCAGTGTATAATAACTTAGCTAATACAGTAACTTCACGACCTCAGGCTACAGGCTGCAAGATTACTAATTCACACCTAATTAGTCACTTAAGCAGAATATGCCAATTTACCATAAATAAATATTGCATTACATAACTAGAAAACCCAACTTTTTGTCAATATGTAGGCTTGCTACAATGTGTCAAGGGACAATATGTAAAATAAATACAGTTTACAAAAATCTACCTTCCACATTCTGTTGTTATGCTTCTAAATACAGTAATTCATTGTAATGTATGCTCTTTTCCTTGCAAGTCAAGGTTATTTGTACCAGTAAGCATAGCAGAAATAGCCATGTGCCATTATGTAGTGAGTGCAATTCACACAGTATTTATGACACTGGATGCACTGGAAGCTCTTCCTGCCTGCCGGCCCCCAAGGAACGAGCTGCCTGCAGCTAGCATCGCTTCTCTGGGACATCTGCACTTCTCCTCTGGGTGTAATGCGATACGAAGCTTCAGCTCAGACACCACACTTTGTCTCAACTCATACTTACAGGCATGCGGGTGTGATATTCGGCTAGCGTGCCGGCTACAGATAGCTCCGAGAACGAGCAGGTGATGCGGATACTACACTATCTCTGAGAGGCCTTCTCTCAGCTCCAGTACATGACGATGCATCCTATGTGTGAGAGTGTATGTGTAAAAGCAAGAAACAATGTGTTTTATTTGCACATTCTTTCCTTGCCAAGGAGATTGAATGATATATCACCTCTGTGATTCCACGCAGAGTTTACCTTATACTGAATGTCCTAGTTCTGTTGTCTTCGATGAGAGGAGGGAGTGTAACCCTGAGGGGGGAGATAGTGGGGGCGGTGCTTAGGACCTGGGGGAGCAGCCACTAACAAGCCAGCAGCCCTGATTTAACTCAGCGTGAAACTGCTGTTAGTCATAGATCGCTATGACAGCGGCTCTCATTATCAGTACCTGGCTATGCATGGCTCGGTTGTCAGAGCGACGGAGGCAGAAATCAGCCGAGAAATGGGATGTCTGATCACTCCCGCTGAACGCCAGCGGAGAAATCCACCAGCAGGTGTCGATTTTATGGATATTGCCAGTGGAAATGTAAACATATTTTTAGCTAGAACATTACGAGACAGAAGTGTGTGTTTTACAGTTGTGGATCTGGTCACGACGTAGCACATTAAAGACAATCCACAACGGAGAATATTTCTGATGTAGACTGGCCACGCTTTTCACGCGATTCAAATCACATCCGACCTCCGTTCCTTCAGCCAAGTGTTGTTGGCTCACTAAGGGCTCCAGGCCTGACTGCAGGTGGCCCAAGGGACGGGTCTATCTCCTGCTTGATCTGACTCATTAAAACCTTCGGCTGTTAACCCAACCCTTCCCATTCTCTCTCCAACTATACGACCACACAGCGCTGCTGACACCAATCAACTGGTTTACAGTTTTAACACCAGCCCATCATGGCACTGTGGCCACAGGACATTGCAGCATGACTGCCTCCTGTGGCCCAGGTTTGGGTCACGTGACCTAAGCGGGGTCACAGCCAATCGGCGTGTGGGTGGAGTGCCAAGCTACAGAGCACCTCTTCCCGTTGGCAGCGGTCCCTGTGGTGTCTCTAATCACAGCGCAGTGTTAACAACACGTGACCTGGCCTTGCAGTGCGTAGTAATTGAGGTTACATCCCAGGCAATACCTTGATGAATAATTAAAAGGGCAGCAACAGAACTCTGTGACTTAGCCAGCACCCTGGGGTCTAATAACGCGCTTGGACTGTCTTAGGTAATCTATCCACTGGTGCCAGTTAGTGTTGCTGCATGCATGCGCACACACACACACACGCACACACGCACACACACATAAATACATGCACAATTGGGTCAGGAAAAAGGCAGCACACCAGTATGTCATTGTCATGACAGGGCACTGGTTAAGGCTGTGCTGATACAACATAAGGAAAGCTTTCTGGGTGAGTAGCAACACTGTCCATTGCAATGTGCTACAAAAGGTCATGACCTCTATACAATTTGTATGAGATGCATACATATAAACAAAACAAACCAAAACCATAATAAGCAAAAAAAAAAAAGAGTGTTGTAAAGGTGGTTTAATGTTTATCTTTAGGCTTACCTACAGTATATTGCAATTGCACATTAACACACATTTTAATAGAAAATATGAATGTTATGAATATACAATATTATACATACATTTACAGTACATACATACATACATATTTTGCCTGTTTATGTGTGTCATTAAACTAACGTACAGGTATATGTGGTATTTCCAAACTAGCATTCAGTATGTAGCACACAATGTGTGCTTGTTTTTGCGTGTGTGTGCGTGTGTGTGTGTGTAACCGGGCCTAGTCTGTGACCTTGCTCCCACTGAAACCTGAGTGTGAACGCACTAGGCCCATTTATAAGTCACCATTAAGCCTGCTGCTATGGCGATAAAGACACAGACCCTGCCAGAAGCAGCTACCAGTGCCACCAGCTTCTTTCACAGGGCAGCAGAGGTCATTCACACCATGTTAAAATATTGCGTGCTTTATGGACTGCACCTGTCAATCTCAGCAGTTAATAATAGATACTGCACATCTAATGAGCACTTTAGTAAATACTTACTGTATGTAGAGAGACCTCCAGGATACAGCATGGCCGGTGATGGGTATTGTTGGAGGGAGTACATTGTTATGTCTATATAATCACTTGCAACATGTTGCCTTGGAATACAGAAAGGCAGCACACAGTGAGACACTGAAACATCATAAAACCAACAAGGGGAATAGCAACAGCAGAAAGATGACAAATGTAGTGTCTGAGCGCGGTCTCCAGAGGACCAGGAAGTAATCACACGATAATTGGTTCCAGGTTGCAAACAAAAGTGGGCCGAAGCACACAAGTTTGGCCTATGACAACGTCACCGACAGATTTAAATAGAGACGGGATGCAGTGCAAATGCACTGACTCCAGCTTCCTAAACGCTCTGCTGGTACAGCACCAAGCGAAGAACAGCTTCCTCTCTGCGACAGAGTCCTAGCGCTGAGCGTATAGGGGGGGCTGCCAGAGCAGAATAATTAAGACCTCTGTGTGGAAGTGACAGGGTCACCATGAGGTATGCTGCACAGCAAAGCTCCTCCGCTCAGCTGCTTCCTCTCTCGAGCTGTCATGGCCGCCGTGTATTTATAGCAGCGCGCCGCGATCTCCCCCCCCCCGCCTCCCAGACAGATGTCACCTTCAAGCCTCCGTCTCCGGGGCTAAACACGCTGCTTTCAGCAGCCTAACGAGCAGCGCCCAGGCAAATCAACACAACAGCAGCAGGATGAGAACAACATTGGCTCATAGCTGACTTCAGCAGGCAGGCAGGCTGCAGTAGACGTCTTCTGCCAGTGGGGAAGACGTTTACAATATAGATGGAGACACTCAGACAGTCAGTCTGCAACATTAAGGCTCCTTTATAGCATACTCTGGCTGGAAGAAAACATTCATATTTATAACAATTTGATGGAATAATTCCGCTGTCAGCCCATAATAATCCTGTGCAGTTAAAACTATTAAACGTGATGTGGATGAGTTTGAGCAGCACTATACTGTACGTCTGCATGACCAGTAAGATAAGATGTATCGTATTTGTGCGTTGCAATCAAGAAATCAAACACCAACAGTCAGTGGAGAAAGAAATTATTGTCGTTTATAATAATGTAAATGTGTGTGTGTGTGTGTGTGTGTGCGTGCGCGCGTACGTGCTGTGTATATCTGTGCCACAGACAAGAGGACGAGTGGCCTCTGTAACACAAGCCCCGTTGGCTGAATGTGTTGACAAAGCTTTAATTCAGTTTGATACCAGACACCGTCTGTCTGGGCCTTTGAGTACAGGGGGTGTTAACCTCTCAGAGATCCTCCAAATACACAAACACCAGCCACGGCCGGCCAGGAGGGGATTAAAATAACTTTAATGAGGGCCATGCTCATATGATGTCGTTTCCACACTTGGCTTCACCCAGCAGTATAACATATGCAAACACAGCAAACGGCCATTTTAATGACGAGCAAACATTTTGGTTTCATGTTAGGTCAGACATGTCCCCTCGGCTCGCACATGACCAGAGTCAGCCTGCCACTTGCACGCTGGCTTTGCGTTAAGTATGAGACAAGCAAAGTTTAATTAGCGTTAGCGAACTGGCGTTAGAGTCTCCTGCATGTCCAGGCAGGCGATGCATGATAGCGGTTCTAGTTTGTGCCAGTGGCTTTTTGCTGTTGTACAGGATTATTTGAGCACTCGCTACGACCTGATGAAAGAAAGCAACATTTTGAACATTAACAACTCAAAAACAACCTCCTCTTCCTCTCTCTCACGGAGCATGTTGGTCTGCCACGACAAAGCCCATCGACATTCAGGTGATTGACAGGCAAGGTAAAGTGGTCAAAATACTTTCAGGCGCCTTGAAAAATCGATTTAAACACGATTGGATTTAAACAGACAGGAGCCATCAAGCACGTCTGACTCAGTGACATTTTCTAACATGTTTAGCTCCTCTAACCTTAACCATATTGCTAATGTGTGTGTTTGTGTGTGTGTGTGTCCTGCAGGTTAGGACCCTGCTGCTGCCAGGGAACGGGTCTCCTTTTACTGCCACAGCGGTGATAATCAGCCGATGCTGGCTGTCAGTCTCACATGGCCCTGGGACAGGCCCGGCTTGTGTTAGTGTGTGTGTGTGTGTGTGTGCGTGGGGTAGACACAGAAGACACACGATCTCCCCGCTGACAAGAATCCCTAACCCCCAGCTGCTCTCTGGCGACTCTTCTGTCATGTGGGTGGAGCCAGGAGGAAGGGGTGGTAACAGCTCCCTGCTGAGAAGGGGAGAGGATTAGGGTCTTACGAGAGGAGAAATTTCAGCACCCCTGCATTCCTGCCCCCCCCCCACACACACACCTCTTCCACTTCAGTGGAGTGCCTCACTAAGACCCCGGTGTGTAGCGCCCACAGGCCCTGGGGTAAGCCAACAATCAGGTGCCACATTGTTACGCTGTGTTTACGTGGATTAGACTGCTATTGTGAAATACCACAGCGTGACTGCTGCTGAGTGTGGCCCTCCCCTATATGTGCACACCACGTTGGCTAGCACGCACATGAAGCTATGCTAGCGCGCGCTAATGACCGGGTGCTATCCTTGAGAAAACCATCTGTATCGCGATGTTCCAATCCAGTGCTCACATCCCCACTGCTCAGGTGGCACGTAGCTTTTTGGATCCAGCAAAATGCAGCGTTGGGTAATGTTCCTAGCTTTAAATAACCCCTAATGCATCCGGGGCTTAAATATAGAATTCGGCTGCTCAGAAAGCTACGCTTTTCCTTGAAAACTTCAGCGCTACCATTAATTAGTGTGGACATAGCTGTGGTGGGCGCTGGGCCGGCATGCCTAGCCTATACACGCTGACATGCTCAATTGAGTCAGCATCCACGCACAGCAGACAGCAGAAGGCCAGGCGAGAGAGAGTGCACGCTTCCTCGCGGGAGCTGACCTTGTCCATTTTGACTGGCAGGGCAAAACTGGCCCGGCGCGACACGGCAACAGAGCCCTCCTTGCATGAAATGCGGTCTTGTCTGTCAGGGCAAAGAGAAAAGAAGCACAGAGATGGGAGATGAAGTCAGCTTTAAGTATTAGAATAAGAGTCCCCACAGCTCTGCCTTTGCCATTTTACAGCACGTCATGTCTCGGCCCTCATTAGCGAACTGGAAGAGGGGGTTCTTGCAGGGCAGACGGAATGTCTGCCGTCCTAAAGTTCTGTTTTACACGCCACTACAATGCTTCCACAGGCCTACTCATAGGAAGGCTTTCTGCTCAGAGTGGCATGTGCTAAATGACAGCTAATGCAAGGTTTTCATAAACATGAGTAATTGCAGTCAGACTATCATATTTGTTTTGGACGTAGCTCCTCCATCCATCACGCAGTATGGAGAATACAATCTCATTTCGATGGCTCCGCTGCACGGGCTAGCTAATTTTGGCAGCCTGCACAGACACGCGCGCCTTCTGTGACGGTGGATGTGGAGTGCTGATATATGCATGTCCTCTCACATATAGCAGCTAAATTACCAGTGGAGAGCCATGGAGAGCGAGCTTCCTCACTTCCCCTTCAGCATGAATTAACACTTGTGTCCCACCTCTGATTAAAAAACGCTCATCAACTGCACTTACTAATCATTCCTATATAATTAATTCTAACAGCTCTCACTGCCAATTACCAGTTATTATTGCCATTTTGACCGTGTAGGGACTTTATCCAGAGTGCAGAAAGTGTCATTCTATTCAAATGGTACTGAAATGTAATTTGTACATTTTAGCTTCATTTTTACATGTGGAATTTTGTTTAACTTTATTAAATATATGGTATGCTTAGCCCGGTATAGCTGGAGTTCCACTGGGGATTGTTTGCGTCGTTCTACCCTAATGACTAATGGGCATAGATCTCTTGTTAAATTTGAAACTAATTGAGTAGCATCGTATTTCCACAGCTGTTTGTACTGTACGACTTGTTCTGCCACTGATGCCATTGTTGGAACTACATGTAGAAACAAACATTCACACTTGGCCACTGGTCGCTGATTGGCCCGCAGTTCAGAGTATACTGCTGAGTGAACCTTCATGCGAACAGGGTTTCCATGCAATTATCTCAGTGACAATTGAGCTGCTAGTGGAGCCAGGCTAATGCTAATGTACAAATTGAGTATGCTGCAATTGGCGTCTGCTGTATTAACGTTTCTCTCACTCTGAAAGGCTATTGTAGCTGAGAACGTTTCACATTCATGTCAAATTATTCTAAGATCATATTCACAAACAGGTCAGATTGACCGCAGTGCCACACTACCCTCAAACAAACCCTGGAAACTTCAAATGCCTAAACTTTCCTTTAACCTTAATCTATCACCTCAGTTATCTTGCATGATTAATTGGAGGCCTTAAATAACCAAGGCAGGCCTGATTAATCGAAGGGGACGAGGTGTTGAGGCCTGGCCCTTACAGTGAATGTGCCGAGCCAGCAGGCCTCATACTGCTGTGGCCGCTGCCATCTGCCTCCCAATGGGGCTGGCTCCTACATGCCACCCCTCTCTCTCTCTCTCTCTCTCTCTCTCTCTCTCTCTCTCTCTCTCTCTCT
>JAODVN010079293.1:0-10030 GCA_025434125.1 Chologaster cornuta
GGTAGGTCTGAAATATTAATTGTCAAATAATAGAAAACATCACCTACCCAACAAATTAGACCATACAACTGCTATTTAACAACTAGAATCATAGTTGCTAGTTTAATATAGCAGCATAGTATAACAAAAAGATTTGGCTAGTGAAGCTAAATGTCTGAAATGTTGTTGCATGCTTGTCAATAGCTCAGGCATAAACTAAAAGTCAAAACTAGCTAAACCAGTAATATGACCATCACATGATCACAAGCACACATAATAATAGTCTCTGGAATACTTTTAATAGTCAGAGATTAGTTTTATCTCTAGTTCTATCAACAGTGACAATAAAACTGCGGTGAAGCCATACCACAGCATTTCATCTTGGGGACATCTTAACGTTCTTTCACCATGTATGCCCTCAGCCAATCAAACCCCCCAAGTTACAACACTTGATGAAATCAAAAACAACAGACACCTGCAACAACTTCCAACAATGCTCCTCATCAGAGCCAGTCTATGAAGAGATAGACATACCAGAGGTAAAGTCCACTGATGAATATGAGGGCTGCATGTGCATATTCTCTGGTCGCTGTATACAACTAAGAGTCTATGATTCAAAGTTTTAAAGTTGTGTGTTCCGGATTGGAAGACCAAATATTTTGTAATGTGGCCTTAATCCACATTACAAAATGAGTCCCCAACCCTGATCATGAGCCTAACAGGCTTCTGTAATGATTGATAATGAACCATTCATGAGAATCAGGTGTGTTGGAGCAGGGAGACATCTAAAAAATGCAGGACCAGGGTTAAGGACTACTGTTAATCTAATCTAACATAACACAGCTACTGCCTTCTAAATCAACGTTGACAAGGCTTATGAAATGTGTTGCATGCTTTAAAAAAATAATTTCAGATGGAGGTTGCAGTCAAGCCAAAACCCATGCCGAGGTCCAAATCCCAACCAGAAGTCAGAGAGGTCTACTGTGCAAACCAAAATATCTATGACACGATTGTGGAGGTAATTGTAAGTTATTTTTAATATAGTAACTAATTTAAAAAGCTACTTTTGCTTGTTTTGTTCAAACTTTGATAAGTATATTATTAGAAACAGCCTGCATATTGTTGTAACTCTGAGTGTGTCTCCCAGTCACCCAGAGAGGCCTACCCACCGCGCTATATGAGACTTCAGCCAGTCCGCCCTCCACCGGCTCCCCCATGCCACACACCTGGCATGTTGAAAAGACTCCCGACACTTGATGAAAGCTTTGAAACTGGCACGGTACTGTACAGTAGTAATTCAGGCACTTTCAAAATAAATACAAAAACAACCAAAAAACTAAACTATATGGATTATTATGTGAAAATTTAATATCTGCTTAATTACAATTAGGTAATTTATACATATTATTCACAAAATTTTATAATGGAACTTTTTTTTTCCAGCAGTTTAAAAACAAGTAAACTATTTATTGTTTGCATTTCAACACGATACCTCCAAATCACGGCAAACGGATGGATATGCATCGTGTTGCTTGCCTGTTTGTTCTCTGTGACTCCATCTTCTCTTAATTAAATTTTGAAATAACAAAAGGCACAAAAAGGCCTACATTTAACAACGCAAGCACTAGGCTACTAGATTTTGGTGTCAGTGCTGTGGTTCGCTCTTTACTAGCTGTCCGTAATAGTCCTTTCTTGCTGCTGTTGTCTGAGTTGTACATGCAGACTCAGCAGGTAGCTGAAAGAGCGTCCTCGCATGAGCATACAATGGCGGTGACACAAATTGTTATTAGGCTGTCGCTAGAAGATATCCAGTCACTAGTCCATGTCTTGGTGTAGTTCTAGCTTTGGACTTTATGCAAATGCATGTAAGGGGAACAAAGCTTGGTACACCATGACACCTTAAACTATAAACACATGTCCATTATTTACTGAAATAAAATCTCATGACACTCAACCATGATTGTTCATGGTGAGTTATGCCCTGCATGCCCTGTTATGCCCTTAATGGGGGCATATCTCCACCAACACGCATGTTCAATACAGCTTCTTCTACTTGATTTAATAGCTTTTAAAAAAGGAGCTAACAGGACAGTAAACATTTAATCATCTTTGCCTAGACTGACAGGCCTGAGGGTCGGCCTCGCCCGCCCTTGTTTGACCCTCCACCTCCGCCCTCAGTAGAGAGCCTGTCTTTGTCCAGCGCTGAGACAGAGGAGCCCTTATACCTCCAAATACTGCCAGACCAGAGTGATAACAGGAACACACAGGTGAACACGCACTCCCACACAAATGTTGTAGCTGCTCGTTTTATAACGGATGATTCAAATAAAAAACAATAATACCTATTTTTGTTTTAACAGGACTTAAATACTCTTTTAAATTGGCTGAAATCTGTGACACGTGAGTATGGAAATACTTAAGTGCTGTAGGTTGTTCCGCCACTGGTTGTGTATGGCTTTCTTGTAACATGTTACTAAAGTGGTCCGATCTGCATGTCTGAGAAATAATGGCAACATATGAACAGATTCCCTTATTTGTATTTACTAAGTAACTTTACTTTGAACGGTGCCTTAAGTACTGTATACTGTCATCAGGTTACAGTGGAGTCGGACCAGCCTGTCCATCAAATGCTAACCTTTCTTTTAAATTCAATTGAGATGGTTTGCTAGCATAAAGACAGGTTTGGCAGGTTTGTCTTCTACCTGATACTTTTTTAGTTATCACAACTGCCGTGTGTGTGGGATAATTTGACCAAATAGAATGCAGGAACGTGTTTAAAAGCAGCCTTTAGCTGATACACAGAATGGTACTGTGTCATAGGTCATTGCAGTGTACCGCCTACCAGGCACAACAAGTATGTAGATTATCTAACCCATCTGTCTGTTGCTTCTCTGCAGCCTCTGATAATGTAGTCCCGTCTCCATATGGCCTCAGCATAGAGGATGAAACCAGGTATTGTTTGTGAGAAAACACTCAAGTTACAAAACGTATCTTCAATGTCCCACACAACTACCGCTAAATTGTTGTTAAATGTGACTACTGGTATTACGCTTTTGTTTCTTTTATCATGTAATGTATCAAGTTAGCAACTGTATTATGCATCATGCTATACAGTAGATGACGGCCACTGTTTATTGCATTGGAGACAGGAGGGTTTGACGTGTGGTGGTTTCTTTCAGACCTTTGTATTTATGAGTGTTACATGCATGTAGCATAAGCTATTTGGAAAACGGTTGTACAGTAATGCATTGCGTTGTTTTTACAGCATGCGTCTTGTAATTTCTCCATGCAGAGAATTTCACCAGAGAGCCATGCTGGTGAAGAAGGCACTGAGCCTTTTCAACCTCCTCATGATCAAACGCAGCGACGTCCTGCGCGGCCACATCTCTGAGTTCTCTGTCGTCGCCGACAGCCTGGACAAGCTGGAGAAGAAGAACAAAACCATGGGGATCGCAGGGGGCACAACAGGAGCCGTGGGAGGGGTGGCAGCAATAGTCGGCATTGCCCTGGCTCCTGTAACCTTGGGGGCATCACTGGTAGCAACCGCTGTGGGTGCTGGCATGGTGGTGTCTGCTGGGGGCATGGGTGCCCACAATGCTTTTGCCAACAAGAAAGCGGTAGGTAGATCGAAAGTGGAAAATATTATCCAAGACTACAAGATGAGCATCAGCGATGTGGATCGATGCCTGTTGTATATCCACTCTGGAATGGACGAGCTAAGGAGGCATGACCTCGCTAGGTTACAGAGAGCTGGAGCTGATCCAGAGTCTCTGAGGGTGGTTGAACTTTCACAGAACGTATTTAGCAAGTCACTGCTTGTACCCACTGTCTGGATGTCCTCAGAGAGCCTGCTGAATGCTTTTGCTAAGGACCTGGACTTGTATTTCACAGAGAGGAAAAGTCAAAAGATGAAAAAGTCAAGTGAGAGCAAGTTTGCAAGTAGGGTTCGAATGCTAACGGAAAATCTGCAGGAAACGTTGGATGAACTGAATAATGTGTGGGACATGTTCATCAAGCTCTGAAGACTTTAATTAGTGTGTGTGAATTTAGCTAAGGTAGAAAAAGATTTTATAAAATTCCAGTCTTCTGTAATATTTTGTGTCTTAAGTCAGCAACTGTAAATAAATACACCTTTTGCCAAATTTAGCAAATATCTCACGGAACATTCTATGTACGTGCTGGAAAAATAATCTGGTGTTCCTAGCAGACATGCGTGACTCTGTAAATGGAACACAAACATAATGGTCCGGCTTGCACCACACAATACCCTTTTCTCAATGCATTTCCGCTTGGTAGGGCATCTGTTGGGAGCACCTTATTGAAGGGATTCTTTCTCCAGGACCACTGCTGACCTAAAGTTGTGTGCATATCATTCCAATATTGAGAGGACAGCAGTCACTATTGTCTACAAGAGACGTCTAATGGTCCCTCATCCTGTTCTATTCATTAGCACTACTGTCACCACCAAGCAACTCGTGCTGAACATGTGTGTAAACATGTTGATAATATCAGGAAGTGGGCGTTGTATATTTACATTGGTTGTTAACATTGAAACTTAAGTTACATTAGGTTTGTATAGAGCCTAATTACAGCACTATGCTAGTGTAGTGCTTTATTTACTTTCAGTCTAAGTTTATTTTAAGCAATTATTTTATGCTTATTTACCAGATTTACAAAGAACTGCAAACACAAAATTACTTGTGTAGTTTACGCATTTAAATGTAAAATCTGATTTGGTCAATGAGTTATGGACCTGGACCTGTAATTGGGCGTCATGCATCTTAATCAAAATACCTCTTCTATCAAGTAGGCAGATTGTGTGTCCCAGCTTAGTAAAGGCTACTTGACCACTGACATACTGTATCTACCTCACTCCAACTTTGTTTAAATGTAATGGTTTCTATTGACTGATTAACAAACAAATCACCTACAGAAACAAAACATGAATCCTTCTGATCTCATGAACCATGCCGTGCCATCTCTCGCCTGCTCAACGACACTATTAGCTCCTCTCGCCAACAACTGTGCAATTAAATGTTTATAAGACAAAGTAAAAGTGCTGACCCTTGCTAATGACTTTAACAACCCCTTCTCCAACCTCTATTTCCTTTCCAAAACATCTGAATTCCAATAATCTATTTGGACCATTTCAGTCCCAAACACAGCACTGAAACAGCTCTAATAAATAGCACCGATGATCTACTCCGTGCAGCTGACTCCGGCCTCCTATCCATCCCTATCCTTCTTGACATGACTGACTGACTTCATCTCCCACTCACTCCTCCTGGAACATCTGGCTGGTGTTGGTATTGCAGGAGTTGCGTTTTCCTGGTTCGCCTCCTACGTCACTGGCCGCTAACAATTATAACAACTATAATCTCTCAAATCGAGATGTGTGCCAGTCCCACTGGGTGTCCCTCAAGGCTCGGTGCTGGGTCCTGTTATTTACTACATACCTCCTACACTTGGGCACGATCATGAGACACCACAACATTGACTTTCACTGCTATGTGGACGACACCCAGCTCTACATGTCAACCAAACCCAGCTCATCTCCCCCTATCTCCCTCAAGAAATGCCTTCACGACATCCAGAGCTGGGTGACTCTAAACACCCTCAAACTCAACAACAGCAAGACAGAGGTCCTGCTCCTTGGCTCCAAATCCACTCTCCCCACACAAGACAACTCTTCTCCCTTTCCTTGCACATAGGACATGCATAAGACTCAATCTCTTCAGGTTTGCATATAGCATTTGACCTTCTATTCCACTCCAAATACTATGCCTAAATAAATAGTATTAGATAATAATAGATAACTGAATAATAATTAAACATTTATAGGCTATAGCCTGCAGTAGCATCTTATTAAATCGAATCAAACATGCACACACACACATATATTTAAATATGTGTGTGTGTGCATGTTTGATTCGATTTAATAACGTGTTGTGACAGTATACTGTATAAGTATATAGGCCTACTTAACGTTATTAACATGAACTATTAGATATAAACAGTTGCGCAGTGATACAACGTGTGCTGCGGACGGATACGCACGGCGCGCTTGTGGGATCTATATTCAGCATCGCGCCCTTGCCATCGCCATTTTCCTTCCCAACAATCACCAAACGAATTATCTGCATTCAACCACAACGCTCTTTTGGGCGAAATGGCCGTGTAGAAGTGTGCAGCGATCCAGCAGCAGCCAACTCAACAGTGCATCCAACCAGTGCACTGAGCCTTTTCTTACTTAACAAAATGACGTAAGTATAGTTTTATTTATCATTAAAGATATTGGGCCTACACCGCCCGCCCGCCTTACCATCTTTGCTTGTGCTATTGATAATAATAAGAAATGTCAATCCTTAATCCCCGTCATTATTTATGATCGTTATTATAGCTTTAGATAGGCGGTTGCATATAAATAATAATAAATAATGACTGAATAATTTGGTCACATGTGGTGCGTGACTAAAGTATTCGTGTTTATTTGGAGTCATTGTTACATTGTAGCACTTTGATCGTGTTCGATCATATTGCTATATTTACATCCTATAGAGGTTGACTATTGTTTTATCAAGGGCAGCGTGGCATTCAGGAAACAGGTTTTCAACTTGTCAAAATGGCTGCTGAGAGAGCGAGGGAGAGAGCGAAAGGGAGAGACAGGGTGGGGTTGGGTGCAAGTGTGGGGAGGGGATGTGAATGCAGTGGGACTTTCCATGTCTGGTTGCTAGGAAACGCATTGACGTCAGAGTCGTACGACTTGAGGGGTGACAATGGAGTAGAGCAGGTGCATTGCCTAATAGGGGCAGTTCTGAACATGGCAAGCACTGTAGTATTATTCCCCTCTCCACGTGTCTGCCACATACTTACACACATTTGTTAAAATAATAATAATAACAACAACAACATGCCCGTGTCAGCCGTGACAGCGTTGTGTCGTACCGTTCCTCTCAGGTCCTTCGTGGAAACCCTCAGCTCTGCTGCAGTCGACAGCAAAGACCACGGCACCTCCCCGACATCGAGGCGGCGCTCCCTGCTCATCACAAACAACAGCCACTATGACCACGATGATGACCAGCTCACAGTTTGGCCTGGAAGACATGGAGGCCCTTCTCTGGGGGCCTTCCTCTCCCACGGTTGACCCCAGGGGCCTCTGCCCTGACCAGCGAGAGCCGCACCACGCAGGGGGCACCTCCGGGTCGGAGGGGGCCTCGTCGCCTTCTTCTCCCCTCTGTTCTTCGTTGTCCTCTTCTTTCCCCTCTCCTCCTCCCTTCTACTCCCCTCCCGCCTCCCCCGCCCAGCTCCCCTGTGGGGGGAAGGCGGGAGAGGAGGCCGACATGCTGTCGTTCCCCTGGATGTCCCCCCGGGACCAGCCGGGACGACCCCGAGCCGGTACGGGCGACGGCAGAGGTGATTGTGTGCGTCCGGCTGCATGCTTGCGCCCCGTGTGCGCTGGTTAAGCGTCTAAAGTAACGTGTTTGCTTGCCCCCTTCCCCCCTCCCACAGATGTGTTTAGTGACCTGGACTGGATGGCAGAGAGAGTGGACCTGAGCGACTTGGACCTGGACTCTCTGATTGGGTCCTGCAGTCCCGACGGGGAGGAGCCGGAGACTCCCGGCGCTCCGGAAGACCTCCTGGCCTCCTTGGACTGTTCCATGAAGCTGGACTTCCTCCGCCCCCCCTCCGGTCCAGCATCCTCAAGTCTTCCCGCGGCCCCATGCCCATCTCCGTCTCCCCTGCCTGCCGCGTCTCCCTCCCCTGCCCCCTGCGTCCCTGAGCCCCAGGAGGAGATGGAGATCAAGTGTGAGCCCGCGTCTCCAGCCCCTCCCTCCCCCGCCTACGCCCTGGACCTGGGCAGCGAGGTGGACGTCACAGAGAGCGAGGTGAAGCCCGCGGCGGCCCCCGTGGTCGCCCAGGTCCCCCGGGTCGTCCTGACCCTCTCCCCCACCAGAATCATCCTCCTCCTGGCTCCCAAGGGTGACATCCCCCCCACGCCCACCGCCATGCCAACGATGGTGCAAGCCCCTGCCCCGGCCAGCCCTCCGTCTGCGTCCACCTGGAGCAGGCCCTACCCGGACCCCCGGGCCACACCCAGCAGCAGCCCCGCGAGATCCAGGCCGCACAGGGGCGCCCCGGGAGACCGGGCTCCTCTCAAAGCGCCCAGGGACAAGAAGACGAAGAAGATGGAACAGAACAAGACGGCCGCCACGCGCTACCGACAGAAGAAGAGGACGGAGCAGGACGCCCTCTCCACAGAGTATTCTGAGCTGGAGAGGAGGAACATAGAGCTAGTGGAGAAGGCTGAATCCATGGCCAGGGAGATCCAGTACCTGAAGGATCTGATAGATGAGGTTCGCCTGGCCAGGATCAAGAAAGGCCTCAGTGCTGACATCTAGTGGTCAGGCCTGAGAAGGACAAGGGGAAGTTGGTTTGATAGTTTGCTTTGAGTGAGAAAGTATAAATGAAGGCTGAAAAGGTTCACCCAAATAATAATAAAATCAGTGTGTATTTCACTGTAATGCATGTCTGAAATTCCCCAATATCCAGTTTTCGACCCTGCTTATTATCTCCTTGTTTATAAAATGCGATTTTAAACTGTACGCACATTTAAAATGACTATTGCCAATAACTATTACCACTGTGTATATAATGACATTTAAAGTATTTTACTTGTAGTATGATGGTGGTTTGTGTCTTGAATAAACCCTGGGACTGTCACTTAAGAATTATTGTATAGCTTTTAGATGTACTGTATGTCATGTAGCTTTTAGGAGTACTGTTACTGTTTATAAGTGTTTTTAATATCTGAATCATCTGTATTACAAATCTCTTAATAAACATGGCTTGAACACATTTAAACACTTGTTTATAATTTTCTTTAGATTATACTGTAAATTCAAGACATTAAGGACTTTTCACAGTAGAGCACATCATTTATGCATTAGTGAATAATACAGTGCACATTTAGCATTATGCATGACATTCTACCTAATAACTACATAATCTATCTACAGGCCACAATTAACTGACCTCTACTGCCTGTAAAACCTTGTCATACATAATGGATAACAAGAAATTTCATTTATTGACCACGCATTTAGTACTAAATTAATTGCAATTATATTTGGTCCATAATAAAATATGTATTATTCAAATGATTGCAATATTATTTGGGGACATTTTTCCAGTAAGACTTGGTCATTTATCCATAAACTGATCTAATGCATGGTACAATATGAAAAATGTCTGTAGTTGCATTAAAACCAGGACTGGACTGTATTTACCTTTTTCCATTTGTGGAAGTATGTAGTAGAATTATTAGATCGCAAAAACTAAAATAGGTATTTGACCCTTTCAGGTTATAGCACGGCCCCCACAGAGCATGTCATGCATTGACAATGGTGCAGTAAACCCTAATGCTCCACTCTTCTGGCCCCATTAGCTCCTAATGAGGCCAGCGTGACCAGCAGCATGCAGCACGAGTGCCCCCCCCCCCCCCACTTTCTTACACTGATAGGATAGCCATATGGCTAGGGGTGTGTAAGGGATTGTGTCTGTGTCTGCTGACCTAGGCATTGGTTAAACAATACTGATGTTGACAAGAGGCAGCTCTGTGCATTCAGACTGCCCCTCGGCCTATACAGGTACAACACACAGCTGCTGGGACAGGCTTTTGTCCACGTCGCTTTAGGAAAATATTTATGTGGAGCGCTGCCAGACCCAGGATGGTGCAGTAGCTTTTTGAACTCTATAATGAGGTCGTACAGTAGGCCTATCCCCGTGGACCTCCATGGACGACACACCACAAATGTTCTTCATTTCCATGTCCTGCTCGTAGATAATCATATTATAATCATATTATAACTAAGTATGCTCTTAGTTATAATTTTATTTGTAGTGGATTATCAGTACAGATTTTACTTAATTTTATGTATAATGCCCATTTGGCACAATTTGGGCACCCAAGTGGCCAAAATAGAGGGTCACATATCATTACTAAAAACTTTGTAGAAAACATGTTCTTTGTGGTATTTCTATCTAGTTTGGA
>JAODVN010079400.1:0-10027 GCA_025434125.1 Chologaster cornuta
CGATCTCCATAAATAGTACTTACATGGCTTTCATCTGATAGCACAACATTGAGATTAGAATGGTTTAATCATACCAGTGTATCATTAAGAATTGCAACCATTTGTGCACACACTAACTCTTTAACATTTTTATTTAATTTGTTTGTGTTTTCAGCATCGTGTGTAGGCCGCTGGTCAGCAGCTGTGGGCAAAATGTCGAGATGCTGGGGAAAGACAGAAAAACAAGAAGCTAGACTGACTTGATTGAAGAGGAACTAATGGATTTCTCATCTGGAATGTTCATGACCTGGAATTAGATAGAAAAAGATGACGGTTGACAGAGAGAAAATGTAGACAGGTAAGAGAAAATTCTGAAGATACAGAAGAAGGATTTAAACCCATCTAGTCAAGCAGAGAACATTTACTAAATAGAGACCAAAGACTCCACATTTAAAATATAGTTCAACTAAATACAAACAACAGAAAAACAAGCAAATTTTATTTCAAGGGGAATGACAAAGAACATAAACATCTCAAAACAAATCAGACTTGGAATCAAAAGCCGGATAAGAAAATAAATGGAGTGTTTGCCTTTGGGAACATTTAGTGTCGATCTTAACATCTTTTTTAACATTACTGCAGATTTTTTCTCACATGGGTGTGAGTCTGTTAGAAATATACATGTGGATGGACTTGAGGATTGCTGCAACAAAAAACAGTTATAATAGCAACAGTGACCCTTTATTGCACATAGGATGCCATTGAATCCTGACACAATTTAATCATAGCATAGTCTGTTTGCTTGTGCCAATATTATAGCCAAGAATACATACGAGGCATTAAGGTTGAATCTGTTGTGAGAGATGTGCTTAATATCCATGTCTACTCAGTGCCAAACTGCTTCAACTCCCTGGGAGTGATTGTAGCATCAGCGTCTTATATTTTATAGCAGTGGAACTACTACTACTCTTGCTTGAACACATTTCAAATTTTAATTTGAGCTTTAAGCTGTCAATTTTTTACAGACATCCTTACCATGAGAGATTGTGGATGTCTTTTTTTGTCTATTTGACCAATTAACAGATGTATGTAATTATTGTCAGCTTTTCTTACATTATTCACATTTTGCTGCTACAACTTTCATTATAGAATCTGTGATATATTAATTTGCTTCTGTTTGGTGGACATTTACAAGGCATTTTCTTATTTTACTGCCAGCCCACAGACTTGCACTCTTTTTTATGTACAGTTACTGCCATAAGCCTTTTTTTAAATTTGATTAGGAGGAATTCATTTATATAACATTGACTCTTCCATTTTGGCAAACTCCAAAAAAAAAAATGCAGAATTTTTCTAACAATTCCGCTCCACCATCTCTCCCTGCTGGGTTTAATGGGAGGGGAGGAAGTGGTCCTCCTTATCCCCCACAGCCAGCAGACCCCCAGATATCCCCAAGGATGAATGAGGATTATGCAGGGATACAGCAGCAGGGCTTGCACAGAGGCCATCACCACCCTAGTCAGGCCAGCCATATGCTTGTATATGGCACCAGAAACCGAGGGGCTGGGGAGCCCACACTAACACAGGGTAACATTCACAGTGGCAACCATCCTTACCGAAAGGAGGCCATGGATTATTATTTTTCAATGAGTGGAAAGGACAGACAGAGACGTGGTGGGGTTATGGGGTATGGGGCAGGTTTTGGGTACCCCAACATTGATGGCCATATACCTCAACAGTACAGACATGCTGGATCAGGCTCCGCATCATCGTCATCTGGCATGATGTCGCCGTACCCAGTTGACTTTGGTTCTGTTGCTGGTTCGGTTGCTGGTAGTGGGGGGGCCGGCGCATTCTCCCCTTCACACCAGTACAATATAAGTCAGAACCCTGCAATGCAATCAGCGGCAGGTTCTCAGATGCCACACCGCCAGCATGGACAGAATTACCAAGCTCTCCACCATGGACAGCAGCATAGAAGCTATCCTCACCCTGGGAACAGAATGACCCCTCAATACCCACACTACCCCCCACAGGGTGCAGCATCCACCGGGTCATCGGGAATGTACAGTCCCCCTCCACAGAGATATCACGATGGGGCTGCTACAACTGGGGTTGATCCCAGAATCAACAGCTCTCCAAATCTTAACTCCAGTTCAAACTCAGTCCCCGGTTCAGCCGCTGCCAACAATGCGGGGCCTTTGGAGAGTGTTCAGCCGAGTTACCATGCTTCAGGCTTTCCGGCGTACACCCCTCAGACACATTCACTCCACAAACAAGCCACACTACAGCAACGCAGCTCGCAGCACAATTTAGGAGTAGGCTATGACAACTCTATCAAGATGCAGCCTCATGGCCCCTCAGCGGGCTCAATATATGGCAAACATCACCAAGCCTCCAATCCCAATATACCTCATTCAGTATCTCAAGAAATCGCCAAATCGCCAATGCACTCAAATGCTCAACAGACCCAGATCAGCCAAAATTTCAGTCCTGTGTCCAATCCTTCTCCGGCTGCCTCTGCAGTGCAATCCCCTAGCTGTAGCTCTTCTCCGTCCCCTTTGATGGGTGTCTCAGAAGCACTTGGAAATCCATCTGGACATGGCCCTTCACACCCTCCTCCACCTCCTCGGAGTAGCCACCCTAGGTTACTGCAAACCATGCCTCAGTTAAGCCCCACGCCCAACTCTAACAGCAGCATCAGCAGCTGTGGTAGCAGTGGCAGCCAGAAAGTCCAAGGCATGAATGTATCCCTGGCCAGTCACTCCTCCACCAGCCGGAGCAGAATTGGTTCAGGCATTGGACCCCGAGAAGATGGCTCGTCTGTTTACCCACCGTCTCATCTTGACAAAATGCAAGATGCAGGCCTGAACAGTCTAAATGCCTTGACCTCCCAAGTAGCCAATTTACCAAACACAGTGCAACACATGCTGCTCACTGACACTGTGCTTTCACAAAAGAAGGGAAGAGATCCTGCACAAATGCAGCAGACGCCACATTCAGTGACCCCATCACAACCCAGGAGTCGAAATGACAGTGCTGCCTCTAGCACTAGCACAGTTAGAGAGGGAAGTGCAGCTGGTGGTGGTAATGGCATCAGCTCTGAAACAGGAGCTGATGAAGATTTAGTAATGACAGAGAGAGGACCATTAGGGGGCAAGGTGGAGAGAGATGAGCACTTTTCAGAGGGAGAACACAAGAGAGTGAGGCATATGAGTGGTGCAAGCAGTGGATCTGAACCGACTAGCTACTACCCAACATCTCAAAGTAAAAACCCACCTCAGACATCACGTGGGAAAACCGCCTCTGAGCCGACCTCAAAAAAAAAGTGTCTTTCTGAAACAAAAGCAACTGAAACTCGCATTCCTTTTGCACCCTCCTCTCCATCCTTTGGTTCTCAGTCATCTGAGCCAGGCCCAATCTCATATTCAAGGCCACCTGTTTCCACATTGTCTGCCTCCAGTGTTACTAGTCAACCAAACTGTCTCTCGGAACCTGGTTCCTCTGGTCCAAATAATAGGTATGGCACAAGGAAGACAGTAGAAATAAAAAATGAAGGAATTAAAAGTGAAAATGAGTGTATTTCTGAAGCTGCCGATAAAGGCACCAATAAAATCAAGGGAGAGGGAGTAAAAGATTGTCAAAACAAAGAAAACAGGTCAGACAGTGTATCCAGTAAACACAACAATGAAAAAGGGCAAAAACCCTCAGAGCAGCAAAATGCTAGCAGTGTTGGTGTAATTGTTTCTACTCGGTCTGAGGGAAATCACACAGAAAAGGTGACACAACTCCAAGGAAACTGTATAGAAGACAAACAAGCTTTCTCCTACTTTAGAGAATCTAGCAGTCATAATGGGGAAGAGGGTGTGGATCTGAGCGTATTCTCCTCCAATCACCAACTCCATCAGAAACCTAATTTTGGACGGCCCCAGATTTCTGGACAACAAAAATATGGCTACCCGGATTCAGCATATGGCTCAGATGTGTCAATGAAGAGCAGAGGCAGGCCTGGTCCAGCTAGTGCAATGGAATCAAATAGATATTCAGGGTACCACCAGTCCCAGTCTAGTTTTGGCTCTCTACATCCAAAAGATGATGTTTCTGTAGTGGAGTCATCGAGAAAGAGAGGAGAAGGTATGGGAGCAAGAGGTCACGAAGATAATTCTCAAATGCAGCAGTATCCCAGCCTTTTACAAGAAGTCCTACAGGGCTATAATTTAGACAGACGTTATGGCCGACCTGAACAAGCATTTCCTGCCCAACTTCAGGGTCAACAACAGTTTCACTCTAAACATGCATATGGCATGTCTGAGAGTATGAGGATTCAAAGTGGAATGGCAGAGGCTTCCCCTCAATCTTCCCAAAGCTCTGGAAAGCACCCTCAACCAAACCATAAGCAAGGAAGTGGGCCTGACCTTGCAACTAACCCTCAGTTCTCTGTTAAGTCAGAAATGGCAGGTACTAAAGCATTGCAAAATACTGAAAAAACTAAGTCGGGTCTAAGTCATTTGCCATCCTCCACAGTGCATTTGCCTCCACCAACAAAACATATTAACCTAGCAGACTATTCTTTACCACAAAGAAAAACGCCAAGTAGTATTCCCACTCAATCCTCTGCCGTACAAGAGCTCCTTTTGCAAGATACAGAGCCAATAACAGGCAGCATTGGTCAAACTGAGGCTCAGAAATCATCAGGTTCTCTATTTGTCCCGTCTTCAGAACGACGCTCTGTCATTTGTGATGTGTCTCCAAATCGGCACAGCACACCAGAGAGGGACCGCGAAAGTGATAGAGAGAAAGAGAAAATTCAGAGTGGCGCTTCTGTGATTCAACAGCCATTTTCTTCTCCAACAGCGGTCAGTGATCTGATCATAAAGGAACCTGGTGAGAAACCAGTGGTGAAAACTGAAAGGACACTAAAGGAGGCAGGCCCAGAAGTTGTGCACCTTTACACTGGTAATCGTGGTAGTGGTACAGCCAAAGAGACTGATGTGGACTTCCATTCAAAGTCTGTTCATTCCTCTGTTGTTATGAATACTGATTCCTACAGGCGAGGCAATGTTGACATGACTCCCACTCCCCATCACCAAACAAGTGCAAATCCATTATCTACACCATCAAGGCACCAAGCCTATCACCCCGGTGTTGACTTATCCACGGGACATGCAAGTAGCTTTCCTGGATATCGATTTGGAGACGGAAGAGATGGTAGCATGATGCCACGCAGCAACCCCCACTTTCCTTCCCATCATCCTTATCACAATTTATCCCCACAAACTCAGCTGCAAAATCCACAGTCTGCGAATAAGCTTCAGATGTATCCTCCCACTCGTGGATCTGCTCATGACCCGCATGACATGAACGCCTGGGTAACGGCAATGAACCGGCCGCGCAAGGAGATGCTGATGCAGCCTGGTCTTTCACCGGGAAGACATAAGCTTCAATTAGAGCAAAGACAAAGGATGCTTCCACAAACTGCCATTTTACCCAATGAACAACATATAAGCAAGCCTCCACTTTCCCACTCAAGTTCTTTTTATGATATGAAAATGTGGGAGTCGACACACCCCACCAGAGATAGGGCCGTGATGATGGAGGGCGACCCCTATTATAGAACTCATACACATCCTCCTTCTGCTACCCCTGTTGCCTCACATGGCCACCTACCTCCACAAATGACTCTAGCAGCAGGCCCAAACACAGTTGAATCTCAAGTCTCAAGACCAGCTGTGGAGGAATCTAAACATCCTCGACCAGCTCTTCCAGCAAATGCCACCAAACCTTCTTCTGAAGGGAACCCCGCATTATCACAAGGGCAGAGTCAGAATAAACTTGGAGGTTCTGGTGATACAAATCCATTAATGTTGAGAAGAAAAGTCCGTTCTTTCATTTCCCCTATTCCAGCAAAGAGGCAACTTCAAGACAGTTCTCAACAGAGGCCTGCCACAAATTCCCATCACTCCCCCGGAGCCCATTCTGAGTCTAGCCATCACAATGAAGATGATTCCTCCAGTTCAGATATACCATGTCCTAGACTCTCATCCCCTATGCTGGGGGAGAATGCCTATATGCAGACTCTTTCTCCATCCGGTGGTAAAACCAAGGCTTTTCCTCCCCGGAAAGGACGGGGTTTGAAACTGGAGGCCATAGTGCAGAAAATCACACCAAATGTTAAGAGGCCAACAGGTCATGCTAACGCTGAGTCAGATCACTTTGCAGGCTTCTCTCACTCTGAAATGACACAGTTTGGTGATTCACAAGACCAAGATTTAGCACACTTTTCCAGAGTTGGAGGAGGGGATGATGGTTACTTGGATGAAAGTTCCTCCTTAAATGACATGATTTCATTCAGGGGAGTTGACGAAACTGGTCTACTGCCGCCATCCGCTTACCCTTGTGACCCCCTTCAGACATCCCAAACCCTCAAACAGGCCGACTTTGACTTTGGGCTTGGGACTTCTGTGGCGTCTGTATCTGGAGATAAAGAGGACTTTGCTTTGTTAGGACCTTTACCTCCTCCCCCGCCTCTACCTTGCCCAGTCCAGGTCTCCCCGCCACCATCTTCATCTGCCCTGTCTGATATCCAACATTTTACTAATACTTACCAGCAGCTGGAGACACGGAGGGGCGAACACTCTGCTACCAACCTCTTGAGACAAAAACTTCAAGAAACTGAAATGGGATTTGATGATTACCCTGGCAGTGAGTACTATGGGACAACCCCACCCCATCACAGCCAGGGACACATGTTAAGAGGGCAACATCAGATGTCTTCCGGAAGGTCGTCTTTGTCCCCACAAGACTCCAAACTTCAAGAGAGTAATGTACCTAAAGGCTATTTCCCATCGGGCAAGAAAAAGGGCAGGCCTGTTGGGAGTGTTAATAAACAGAAACGTGCCCATGGCCAAGGCCAGACCCAAGCCCAAGTCCAACCTCCTACTACAATGCTGAGCATGCCCTCAGCTCTGCCCACTACACCTCCTACAGTTTTGGCCCCGTTAATTGAAGTACAGAGCACCAGTAGCACACCAGCTCCCCCAGTGCCTCCTCCCGCAGTAGCCAATAGGGACACCCCTCCTCTGGCACCGCCAATTTTAACACAAGTGGTGAAAGTGGATGCTGAAAGTGAGGACACACAGCCAGAGATGGAGGTCAAGCCTCGCCGGCGGAGGCAAAGAGGTCTGAAAGACGACAACGAGCCATCAGAGGCAGGAGGGAGACAAAGGAGGAGGAGGAGAGGAACAGCAGAATCAATGTCCAAAGTTGATCAAGATACGCATTCAGAGGCAGGGGGAAGCCAGAGTGCCAGTGGAGGTGTCACAGACCCAAATCGAAAGGGTCTGTTTGTACCGCACATACATGTGGAGAGGAAAGTACCAGAGATTGGGGCAGTGTGCACCATCGTTAACGCTGAAGAGGAGAAGATGAAGGGAGAGCGTAGTGCAGTCGGGGGAAAAGCAGGCGGCGGCGGATTGGATTCTCTTCTGTCCTCAGCTCTTTCCTCCCAGCTTTCTAGAAGAGACAGGGAAACCGAGAAGAGGGAGTCAGATGAAGTTGAAGCAACCCTGCAGTCAGGAAAAGCACTCCCTTCATCTAGCTATGTCGTCTCAGGCCCTGTTATTACCGAGACAAACCACTCTGGACGCCTGCTCTGCTGCCTCTGTCAGAAATGGGCAAACTATAAACATCTTGGAGATCTCTATGGGCCTTACTATCCAGCTGAATATGCGGCGAAACTGCCCAAGAACCAACCACAGGTCAGACAATGTCAAGTAACCACAGGCCCAAATAAAACTGGACCAAGTTTAGACACAAATTCAAGCAGTGTCCAAGACACACATAAACAAGACGCTCACATTACTAAGTCTTTGACTGAGAGTGACTATGCCGTCAGCTTGATGACAAACCCTTCATCTCCCAACACCACCCTTGGAGTAGCCTCTCCACCTGGAGCAGAGGAAATGATGATGTATCTGTCCGGTAAGCTTGGTAACACCACCCCGTCTTCAACCGCAAACACCACCAGTAAAACAGCCTCTCTCTCCTGGGATATTAATCTAGACATTAGACCTATCCCTGAACTGAAGAGAGAGCCCAACCTTGAGATTGACCAGCTGCAGGCAAAAATGCAACCGCGGCCCCCGGACGAATCTCAGCAGAGACCACAGCACAGAAAGCTGACCTCACACCCGCGCTTTAAAAGGCGGCATAAATCCAGCGAGGATTCCCCTAGAATGGTGCCATCCAACAGCAAGGCCTCCCTACCCTTTCAGCCACCGCCCCCAGCTCTGGACTCCCTGGGGCCCCTGGTCCAACTGGCCCAGCTTCCTCAGATGCCCATGGACCCAGAGGAACTGTGGATCCACGAAGGCTGTATAGCGTGGACCAGCGGGGTGTACCTGGTCAATAGCAGACTGTATGGCCTGCAAGAGGCACTGGATGGTGCCAGAGACACAGTGAGTATTACATACTTTTGTTCTGCTTTGTTTTCTGAGAGACCCATTTCCAAGGCCATACCCTGGCAATGAGCTGGTTGTTATTTGACGTTTGCTGCACCTCAGCATAACTGCAACCTCCAACATTCGTGAGAGCATTTCATCAATTGTGATGTGTACATTGGTCAGCAAGTAGATCATTTAATCAGAAGCATTATGAAGTACATTTACTGTGCTCAACACAACATCCATAGATCAACGTACTGTACATATGCCTCACTGTAACACATTACTAGAGCATGTTTATTATTATCATCTTGCAATATCATTTATGATTTGGTCTGCAATGTATTGATTTTGAACCTCTGACATTGCTTCTGTGCTTCTCTCAATGTGCCTGCGTCCTCTCTGTCTCTGCTCAGAGCTGTTCCTATTGCGAGATGGTTGGCTCGACCCTGGGCTGCTACAGCAAAGGCTGCACACTGCGATACCACTACCTGTGTGCTGTCGAAGCAGGTAAGTGAACTCATTAGAACCTCCCTGAATGAACATTAAGCAGGACAGTTGCCTGTTTCCACTGGGCCAACACGGTGGAGAAGGTCCCGAGTTCGAACCCCGTTCGTCCCGGCCTTTCTGTGTGGAGTTTGCATGTTCTACCCATGTCTGCGTGGGTTGCTCTGGTTTCCCCCATTAAAAAAACATGCTTGGTTCACTCTCCCCTGTCAGTGCCACTGACCAGAGGCACTGGCATATATCTGGAGTCGGTCCCCGGGCACTGCAGAGCGGCGGCCAACTCCCTTGAGGGATGGGTTAAATGCCAAACAGAACAAATGTCGCTGTGTATGTGACAATAAAAGCACCTTTAACAGGGCGTGGTCTTGCTAGGGCACTGGCTTTCTAGTCATGTTTTAATCTGAACATGTAGAATGTTTGCGGTGAGATGAGCGGACACATCTCAGCATGATTGCTCTCCCCTTTCCAGATTGTTCTCTGAATGAAGATAACTTCTCCCTGCGGTGTCCGAAGCACAAGGTAAAGAGGGAGAGGTTGGTCATCATATCATTTCTAGGGAAAATACATTTTCTGCTATTTTGCTTCACTTGCAAATTGCACTAGTCCACTAATAAATATGAATCCACTAATCTACTAATAAGTAGTTTTCTCTCTCTTCCTTGCTCCTGTCCTACTAACATTTTTTCTCTCCCAGTCTCCCCAGAGTAGCCGTCCAGGCAAGTCGGTGTACCTGGAGCAGTCAGAGAGAGGCTGAGAATACCAGCGAAGAAGAACAGATGGAGGAGTATGGAAGCTGTGAGTTCAGACTCCATTTGGGTTTGTTGTTGCGGTGTATGGTTTATGAACGCGGCGGTTTGCCTTTATGAGTGAGAAAAATAACGGTGGGAAATGTTGGTATCCATTTACTCCACTTTTATTGATCTGGTCACTATGAATCACAACATTCCCGATGGTTTAGTAAAAATTGCATTGTATATTATTGAATTGGAAATAATTTTCTTACAAATGGAAATTGTAAATGGGTGATATTTCTTTGCTCAAGGCTGCTAATTGTATGTTTTCTTATTCAGGTATGTGTGACAGTAAAATAAAGACCTGCT
>JAODVN010079509.1:0-10026 GCA_025434125.1 Chologaster cornuta
GAGAGAGGGTGAGAGAGGGGGAGGGAGAGAGAGAGAGAGAGAGAGACAGAGAGAGGAAGAGAGAGGGTGAGAGAGGGGGAGGGAGAGAGAGAGAGAGAGAGAGACAGAGAGAGAAGGAGAGAGTGAGAGAGAGAGAGAGAGAGAGAGGGTGAGAGAGTGTGATGGAGAGAGAGGGAGAGAGACAGAGAGACCTTGCTGAGTACCCTGCTGATTTGTTATCTGTGTCGTGCAACAGAACCATTCAGGGGGCAGGAAATTACGCCCCGCATATAAACCCCCCCCCCCCTCTTTCCCAGACACCCCCCCCCCTCCTCTCACTCCGAGATAACCAGAATTAAACTTTAGTTTCGGAAAATTGGCGAAAGTAAACAACGATTATTAAGAGCATTTAGAGCACTCTAGAGGTGCTGGGAAACGCCTAGCCTGTGCGCTTGTGTGCGTGGGTGTGTGCAGTAGGGGGTATGGGGGCAAGAGAGAAAACAATACCTTTGAAATAATGTGCAATAACCAAAATAACTATAATAATAATTTGCACAACATCTCAAATGACGTGGGGGATAGCTATTTTCTGGAGCGGTAAGGGCAAAGCATTTCACTCTTCCAACCGCTCTTCTAGATTTATTGACCATTTTTGCACTGCTGTAGTTAAGCTACTTGTTTCTCGTACAGCTCAGAGGTCCGCATGTATGTTTTAATAGAAAGAGTTTCCTGACTGTCGTGGCATGACATGGTAATAAATAAACGGTTGTGTGAGTATTATGGATTGTCTGGTATTTTAGTCTGGTCGTTTTTCTAATTTTCTTTCATTCTCTCTCCATTTCTTTTTTATTTTTGTCTTTACTTTTTCTGCTCTTCTGAAATGATTGCATTTTATAATATTTATAGTTTTCCATCACTAAACATATTGTGTGTGCTCATGTATGTGAGTGTGTGTACGTGCATGTGTGTGTGTCAGGCTGTCAGGGAGGTACTAGTGACCTAAGGTAGCTTTAAGAGATGAGAACGTAAACTGCGAGGGATCTCCCCCAGACTCAATGTTCTGCAGCTAACATCATATAGACAGAGGTCAGAGTTCATTGCTAAGTGATTGCATGTGAAAATGAGTGGTCAATAATGACTTAAGATGCACAGAAAACAGACCACAACATTTACACAGATATTTCCACAGCTATTTTGACATTAAAGCATCACTGATAAATTATGGTATATTCTTTGCCTGATATTATTAATGGGCATATTTTATTGGCCGATATATTGGTATCAACATATATTTTGGCCTCTCCGGGAACCATTGCGTCCCTATGATCCTGAGAGCTGTGTTGTCTGGACCCTTGTGCTCCTGGTAGGGTCTCGAGGAAGGGGCCAGAGTAAGAAGGGTTCAAAAGACCCTTCATGAAAAATCATAAAATAGGAAATGTTACCCTGCCCTGGAGGAAGCCCTGGAGGAAGCCCTGGCCCCTGTCTGGAGTCAGGCCCAGAGGGAGGGCTCGCTGGCGAACCACTGATGGCTGGGTTTAACACATAGCCCAGCCCGGCACATGCAACGTGGCACCATCCTCCTTTTCGTTCTAGCTCCACAATGCCTACGGGTTGTGGGGGGAAAAACTCCCACTGTTGTCAGTGCATATGCACCGAACAGCAGTTTGGATATTCGGCCTTCCTGAAGACCCTGCAAGGAGTCCTGTGGAAAACATAAACCATGTCACATGGGCAATGTTGGAGATAACTGGAGATCAGTCATTGGGAGGAACGGCCTCCCTGATCTAAACCCGAATGAGGTTATTGCTGCCTTTTGTGCTAGCAATAAAATGTCTATAACAAACACCATGTTAAGGATGCTCATAAGTGTATGTGGTACCAGAACACCCTAGGTCGAATGTCATTGATCGATTTTGTAATTGTATCATCTGCTCCGAGGGCGCATGTTTTGGACACTCAGGTGAAGAGAGAGGCAGAGCTGTCAACTGATTACCATCTGGTGGTGAGTGGGGTCAATGAGTGGGGGAAGACTGGACAGACCTGGTAAGCCCAAGTCTGGGACAGTGTCCAAAGAGTGTCAGACCAGGGTGGTGGTTCCCCTGTTTTTAAAGGGGGATCAGAGAGTGTGTGCCAATTATAGGGGTATCACACTTCTCAGCCTCCCTGGTAAAGTCTACTCTAAGATGCTGGAAAGGTGGTTTTCGGCCAATTGTCAACCCTCAGATCAACAATACAGTTTTATTCCTGGTCGTGGAACAACGGACAAAGTCTTTACTGTCGCAAGGATCCTGGAGGGGACCGGGGAGTATGCCTTTCCAGTCTACATGTATTTTGTGGATCTGGAGAAGGCATATGTAGTGTGGGTGAGTGGGTCCCTTTTAAGGGCAATCCGATCCTTGTATGTCCAAAGCGTGAGCTGTGTACAGATTCTTGGCAATAAATCAGACAGAAATCAGAAATCAGACAATAAATCAGCTAAAATTATACATTTCAGATGAGGGTTGGTCTCCGCCAAGGCTGCACTTTGTCCACCAATCTTGTTTGTTATATTCATGGACATGGACATTCATCGATGCATAGTTGTGGTGGGGAGGGGCTGTGGTTCGGTGACCTGGTCCTGATGGCATCATTGATCTGTGACCTCCAGCGCTCACTGGATCGGTTCGCAGCCGAATGTGGATGAGGATAAGCACCGCTTAAATCTGAGGCCATGGTTCTCACTACGGGTAGGGAATGAGTCCTTGAGTACACAACCTTGTTTTACTGCAGTTTTTCTAGGTTTCTATGTTGCTGACAATGCATAATGCTGTGAAACGCTTTGTGAGTGCTGTTTGTGAAACGCGCTATACAAATACATTTTACTTATTTACTTACTTACTTAGCCCAAGTGAAGAAGTTTTAAGTCGCGAAGCTAATGTGTAGCTGAAGCACAAGCATCTTCGGGGCGGCTTCTCCTCTATGTTTTGAATAATGCCCGTGGACTATCTGCAGATTGTATCTGCCCAGCCCAACAGCACAGCATGTGAGGTGGTCTTGATCTTTGTTACGCTGCATCGATGGTGCAGTGTTAACATTATATTATGCATGTTGTAGGGCAGTAAATGTAGAATCATAGTTATAGTATGACAACAATTAAGTTGAACAACTGTCTGATAATGGCAATGGTTGTTATGGGGGTGGGGTTAAAAAACAAGTGAAAGCTTTTCTTTTAAGCTATTATCGGTGTGTTTGTTCGCTTCTGCGGCATATTTCCACTCAGCTCAGCGAGCAGCGTCTGCCTCGCGTGCGCTGTGCAAAGACTCACAGATTAACATGGGAGCTGGTCCAAAGCAGATCCGCTCCATGTCGGCTCCGTTTCAGCCATGCAGTGCAACCGGCTTTAAGGCATTGCCAATAGTGTGTGTGTGTGTGTGTGTATGTGTGTGTGTATGCCTCATCTACATTCTGCCACCCCTGGTCAATAAATAGACAGTATATCACCTAATGTTTTGCCCAGTCACATATATTACATTCAATTAAGACAGATCACTGATTACAGCTACAGTATGGTGTCCAGACATACCCACTACAGTAGATGCACACTGCAATATTATTGCGTATTATGCCTTGACACTGTGTTAATAAAAATGTACTATGGCACAGAACATATAACTAATTTGAGGCTTGTAACACACAGCATCATCACAAACAAGTGTCCACCTTAATACAGCACATGGCATGGCTCATTCCCATGAGCACCTTAGGATATTGAAACCTTATATAATGGGCAAAATGGTGTCACTCCGTCTTTGTTACATCACAGTCATCACATGTTTATGGTGCCCTTGAGCACATCACACTTTTTTACTGCTGAAACATTATTCCCACTGGTGAGATCTGAAGCCAGTGCTTCATATACTGTAGAAAGCCTCACGTGAACATAAGTACAATGTCAACGGTACACTCAAATGATCACAATATACACCGCACTATATATACAGTATGTATGTATAGTCATGTGTAAAGCTGTACTTAGATACACGTTTGCTTTAAATAGATGCCAGAGCCAGAATGGAGCTCTCTGTACTCTTGACAAAATCCCCACTGTGCATGTCGAAACCTGCGAAGAAGAGAGAGAGAGAGAGAGAACAAGAGAGTCGGCGATGTGGAGCTCCCCCAGTCCAACGCAGCGTAAAACAATGACTCCATTCAGTGCTTGGGTTTCAAAGAAACTCAAGAAACCTCATAGTGCATGAGCACGTATTGGGCGGGGAAGAAAGGGGGGCAAGGAAGGAATGAAGAGTGTGGAGTTATGAGAGAAAAGAGAGAAGCTGGGGGGGGAGAGGTTTTAGAGGATCATTTGGTGGAGGCTGTTGTGAGCTAGCCTTACAGTGAGCGGGGTTCTTTTCATGTACAGTTGGTTTGATTGCCAGCGGCAGAGAGAAGGGCTTTCAGGTTCAAGATGGTGGTTTGAGATAGTTCTGCGGGTCTCTCTGGTTTTACAAGTCAGCTAGCGGCTTGTAGGACTCAGCTGGTCCTTGTTAAATGCCTTGCGGTGGGGAGGGGATTTTACGACAGTAAATAAAGGCAGAAAAAGCATTAGGAGTTCCCCGAGGTACCTACCATGGTCCTGTGCTTTTTTATTTTTATGTGTTCTTATTTTTCAGGGTGATTTCTTTCTTTCCATTCCTTGTTACTGCTCCCCACTTATATGTTTGTGTGGGGAGCAGTTTGTCTTGTGCAAAGACAGAGGGTCTAACTTTAAACATGCCTAGGCACAACATGACCCCACCCCCTAAATCATTGCTATCCGCCAAAACCACACTAAGGAGACAGTCGAACCAAAGGCGCATTATAGAATGTCTCAGTTGTATAGACATAGTGGGTCAGTTTTTTGCAGTTGGTATACATACTTGTATGCCGTGTTTGTAGTGAATAACAGTGTGAATATTACATGAATGAACACATCCATTTAAAAGTGGATTGAAAAGTACTGTACTTATTTAAACAATTGCAGTGGGCACCCCCTTGTGACAGTGTAGTAGAATAGCGTGTTAATGTAAGAATAAAAATGGACATGAAGCCAAGGTACATTCTCCATGAGTTACAGATGATTGTGTAACACAACCAGAGTCACTGGCATCTTCTTGAACAGGACATTGCATAAAATCGGTCAGTTCTTAGTGTTGTTCTTGCTTTCAATCACTTGAAACACTTACTGTAGCACGGTGTTCTGTGTGAGCAGTATAAAACAATGTTTGGCCCAGCAGTGAAAGCACATGAGCCAAAGGCTGTTGAAACACGCCGCTATTTAGCATTCATGTGTACACATTTCACACACTGGGTGGGAAATTACCATAATTCTGGCTGCTCATGAACTCGTCTGCTTGCTACAATCTACTTTGGCAGGTAACCAACCATTACTTAGAGGCCACATACAGAACAGTACTATACAGATGTGTACTTTATTAGGCTTCCTGATTGAAGGTGTATAGTCAGCGACGTTAATGTCCAATTGGCTGCTTACTTTAACTTTCACTTCCAACCCTTTTGTTAATGGAGGGCTGGGTCTGTAAGCCAATCACTGCTCTGAATGCATTAATTAGCCATGCCTTCAGCTTCTTAGTGGGAGGAGATATTTTAACAGACTACTATATTGTCATCTGTGGTTACATATGTGTCAAAATACAATTTAGCAAGACATTACACCAAACTTAACGATATCAAATCATAGATCAGACGTATGATCAGTGTATGTCTTGCTCAAAACAAGACAGTGTCACAGCTATCTTCATTAGTTTGCCTTTATTCTGTTTTCCTGCAAGTTTGGTGTTACAATAACGGATGGCTTCATTCACGCACGATCATTGTTTGGCTTTAAAAGCCAATGGCTGTGTGTGTGTGCGCGCGCGCGTGTGCGTGCAACATACATGCGTGCGTGAGTGAGCCAGTGAGAACGTGTACAGTATATGTCTGAGAGTGTGTGCTTGTTTGAAAATGAATGGAGTAAGAGCAGAGGGAAAAACAGACTTATTGTTTTGGATCGAGATCATTTGAGCACCCGGCAAATTGACAATGATATTTATTCTTGCTGACACACATGTGTATCGGTAGTTAACTCTGGGCATGGTTGTTGTGGGCCTTATTATGGTATGGTTGTCACGTGTGAGGACAAAGCTCTTGGATCGGGCTTTCCTAGGCTGACCACTTCAGACAGACCGGGCCTTCCAGACTGGCTGGCTCCCAGCTCTGGCCCGGTCCGGAGGGAATGCTGCAGGGGGAAACATCCACCGTCCCAACTGGCAATTTTGTGGTCCTCTGTTTTCCTCTTCAGGGAGGACAGGCCAGGGCCCTGGGTTTTGTCTGTGGCCAAAGGGAATGGTTGGAAGGAAAGACTGATGGAGTCAGACAGAAAGGCTTCAGAGGCCTTACTGTGTTTTTCAACAGGTGTTGGTAATGCACTGTTAAAGGTAGATGTAGCCATTGTTAGCTACTAGACCTTTCCGACCTGTCGGTCACGCGTCAATAATAAGCAATCAGATTTCCTGATTTTCCTTAGCAATGCATGATGTCCCACTAACAAGCTAAATGTTAGCTTTGCATCAGTTTTTACAGGCCACTTATTATCCTAAATAAAAGCTTGGGCACCCTTATACATTTGTCATTAGATGTGCTTCGTTCATGCCGAGCGATACTATAGTGTACATACAGTACGGTACGGTACAGCTTATCCTCTTTTCAACCCAGAAAACACAGTTGACTGAACTTAAGTTAAGGTGGATTAAAAGCATGTGGGAGAGGGCAACAAACACACAGATGTGTTCCTAAAGGTGCAGTATGATAAACGTAAAATATACATTCACCTTTAGTGCCGTTACTGGCTACGTACATAGCTGTTACGCATTGCAGCCAGTGTTGGATCTCACGCTGTGAATACCTTGACGAAAGAAGTTGATGCCTCTCTATAGAACGCTTTTTGACAAGGTAGACGTATTTGGCAAGAAGCACACTGTAAAAAAGTCACAAATACAAGAAAGAATGTAATAGTATGTCTCAGAAGCTACAAAAGTTTGTGGGACATTAGCAACCGTAACCAAATATCTCCTCGCAGTCCCCTAACTTACTGTTCACTGTGCATGTTGAAAAAATAATCTGATATTCCTACAGATCCCTGGATCCGTAAGGAACGTAAACATAGTGGCAAACACGGCTCACAACAGTAATATCGTAGCCTTGGCAATGTGTTTCCCATGTGTGGGGTGAAGCTTCTGAGGGCGCACCTTATGGCATTAAAAAAAAGGTGTTTACAGTTACAGCTGCAAGCATTCTCCAGAATTGCTAACTAGCCCTTTTAAAGGCACAATCATAGATATTGTCCCACATATGCACTAGTGTTTTCAGGTGAGGGAGTGGTTTCTCGCTAGCCTGGTGTAACCAGACCCAATATTCACTAAGTGAAAATGGTCTGACTATGCTTTATTGGGAGGTGTTATCAATTGTTTCCTCCTGCTGGTTATAGACCTCTGGTTAATGCTGAAACTATTGGACAGAATTCAACCAATCGGCCTTGCTACAACCGTTTTGATCGCATCATCTAGCTCTACCACCACTTACAACTATGCTTGTCTCAAACGTCATCTCACTACTTCACCTTGGCAAGCTGGCTGTGAAAACGCTAATGCGAACAGGGTTCCCACACTGTAATCTCAGTGGGCAGGTACAAGCCACACTTGACTGACAGCTCCCCTATGTCAGCTTTGTTGTAGCGGTTATGTCGGTATGACTGACACGTTCGTTAGGATTTGAAACAGCATTGTGTTTATAGAGCCTCCCGTCGTTGAATGACCCTGAAACGTCGCTGCACTGAACTGAAAGGAAACGGCACCATTTGTGGTGTGTTGCGGCCGCAAAACATAAATCACACTGGGTTCTAGAGAGCAGGAAGCATATTTGAGGAAACGTGTCACTCAGTTTGCCGAGCAGCACAACACACAGCACTGCCGTGTCTAGTGCAGTCTGTAGCGAACGCTCCTGAGGTCACACAGAGATTAATCTAACCCACCTGTGTGTGTGTGTGTGTGGGGTGGGCACAAGGCCTTTAAAGGAGCTACAGCAGACTGGGCAAGACAAACACCATACCTGGGTGTTTGGTCATGGGGAAGGGGGGAGAGGGAGAGAGAAAGAGAGAGAGCTTTTGGTCCAGAACATAACTGCTATGTTCCATCATCCAGCCGCTGTTCCTCTCAGATATGAATCCAGCGTCCTGCCTGAGATGAGCAATCAGCGTATGACACCGGGGTGGGGGGATCAATCAGCTCGGTTTCTCCTGGGGCCTGCGAACATCTGCTTCCTCTCCACGGATGTTGTAGCAGCGGTCGGAGACATGTGTGTGTGTTCTTTTTTATTTTACGTTACTTGTTTGTGACACCAATGGCTTGATAAGTGAGAGTGGAGAGGCTGGAGAACGTTCTAGAAATAGCCCTAGTAACAGCGTTGTACAACACAGGAAACAGCAGGCCGCTCCACCCAGAGCCTGCGGTCTCACCTCAGAAACACTGTGTGTGTGTACGTGTGTGCGTGCGTGTTCCAGTGGGTGTGTGCACGAGTGTCTGTTTGAGAATACTGCGGCTGTGACCCTTGACACTGCGACTATTGCCATTGTTTCTGTAGAATGTACCGAAGCCTATTATTAGTGAGACGTACATGGGACAGTTAAAGTTATCAGTGGGTCTGCTTCTTCAACATCTTAATATTGTTCTGAAGAATAGTAAGGTTGTCTGTTAAAATGTGAAAGAGGTACACCTTTAATTCTTCATGGTCGTTTATATACTGTATATTGTTACCTTGGCTTGGGGTTAAGTGTGTGCTAGTCTTTCGGAGCGCTCTTGGGTATTAATGTTGTAGTATGAATGTCTGCCACTAGGTGTCCCGCTAGAGCACCAGCGTCTCAGACCCGAACAAATACTCCGTGGGCCACACACACACGTGCGGCCGGCCGGCCCGGCTATGAAAACAAAATTACAACACACACAGAGGGAATGTGATGTCATTCTCTGCTCAGCATGCAAATGCTACACTATATCTATATAATAGTTGTTAAAAGCTCAAAGCTTAAAAGCTCATATACAGCACAGCACCGTTAAAGTTAAGTCAAGTTTATTTAATAACATTACAGTCTTAAAGGGCTATACGGTCCACATTTCACAAGGAAACAAACCACTACTAAGCACTGTTTCTGTGTCACCTCCAGCGGCCATGCAGAAGGGCCAAAATGGCCGCAGCTGGCCTGGGGACAGGAGCCTTACTGTGGCCGGGAAGGAGCTGAACGCACTGACACCGCCTACCCCTACAAACTCCCCCTTCAACACCCCCACCACGATAATGACATCCATAGATGGGGTGATCTTCTCTGAAGGAGACCTACTGCTGCAGGTAGCGCGCACATGCATACACACACACACACACACACACACATGCACTGGATGTGATAGTCATGCTCTAATTGGCTCCGCTGCTGTCAGGAGAAGCTTCAACTGTCAAGTGCCTTAAAGTAACTTAAAGGCATCGTGGCGTTCATGTTTCCCCATCCACGTGGTCTCTTGTGCTCTCTGAGGGGTCATGGAAGGGTCATTTAGTTCACCCGCAGGTTTGAAACACCTTTTATGGCATTGTAAGCCAGGCATCCCTGACCTTTGCAACCACGTTGACATGTTTGTGTTAATAATCGTATTTTGTATACTTGGCTGCGCATGATTAACATGCTAATGCTGTGTTTTGTTTTCTGATAAGACGGCTGCGGGTTTGAATCTAGGACGGAAAACCCTTGACGGGGGTTGTGTGTCAGAGGACAGCGCCTGGTGTTAATGAATATGTAAATGTGAGGTGAAATATAACCCAACCGTGTCCTCAGGCGCTGAACGGCTTTGTGCTGGTGGCGACGGGCGACGGCTCCATCTTCTACACCTCCCCCACTATCCAAAGCTACCTGGGCTTTCACCAGGTGAGGTCCTCCATCACTGGGGGGGGGGGGGGGGGGGGGGGGGGGGGGGGGGGGGGGGGGGGGGGGGG
>JAODVN010079618.1:5000-10024 GCA_025434125.1 Chologaster cornuta
ATTATGCGATTTCAACTCTATTAGCATGTCGGCATACATTACTCTAGAAATCTTTGAACAAATGCTAGAAACCCTATTCACCGGCCTTCCCCTAAACACTGTTCAGTTAGCGTGTGGGGTTAGAGCGAAACTAGTTAGGCTTCCTGTTAACGAATAAGGGCCTGCGCTTCCTAGCCTCCTCTGTGTGAAGCTGTCATTCAGGGAGGCCCTGTGTAAAACCTATATCCTTTCCCAACATGGGCTTCACCTTGTGTCAAAGAGGGCTAGTAAGTGTGGGGCGGGCAGCAGCTTGGGTCTCCCAGTGATTGATTAACCTCTTTAGTGGAGCCGGGGAAAGACCCTTATCTTTTTTTCGCAGATGGGCAAGGGCTGCTCCGGGCTCTGCTGTGTTTGAATAAGTTGAGGCATCTGTGATTGGTCCATCACGCCACTGGGATGCTTGGATCTGAACTTAAAGCCCTGTAAAATAAGTGATGTGGCGATGATGGGTTTGGGGGTTCTTATCATGAACATTTAAGGGGTTTATTTACCTTATCTTGCATCATACAGTGTTTGAGTGAAAACAATTGACTAAGCCTGCTCACCTTTGTTGCCCCCCCTCCCCCCCTTCCTCCATCTTCTCTTCCCCTAACCCCCCCCTTTCCCCCCCGGTGGTCCTTCTCTCCGCAGTCCAGCAAGGAAGATAAACTATCGAGCCGTATCCAGAGCATGCTGGGAAACTACGACGAGATGAAAGAACCCATCGGCGGCGACACCATTCCAAAGCTCAGCGGCAAACCATCCAGCAGCAGCACGTCTTCCCAGGAGGACAAGTCCAGCCAGGGCGGCTCCGGCGGCGGCCAGAGCAGCAAGTGGACGCCCGTGGGCCCCGCGGCCGGGGCCTCCTCGTCCCAGTCCCAGAAGCGCTCCGGCCTCCAGAGGTCGGTGGGCGGCGGCCAGCGGCACGGAGGAGAGCCGCGTGAGAAGAAGTCGAGCAAGCACGGCGGTGGCTCGGACCACTCGAAGGCACACACCTCCAGCCCCGCCAAGGGCTCCCTGGGCTCGTCCCGCGGCGCCCCATCCGCCGAGCAGCACCACGGCAAGGAGCGCTACCGGCCCAAGTCCCCCCGGGAGCGCGAGGCCAGCTGGGACTCGCCCTCTCGGCTCCACAGCACCTTCTCCAGCGGGCAGCACAGCAGCCAGGCCTTCCCCCCGTCGCTCATGTCCAAGACGGGCTCCATGCTGCAGAAGCCCACAGCGTACGTGCGGCCCATGGACGGCCAGGAGACGTCCGAGCCCAAGAGCTCACAGGCGGAGGGCTACAGCTCCCAGCAGTCCCACAGCGGCGGCACCATGGGGGAGATGAAGGCCAACGGCAAGGCTTCGCTGTCCAAGCTGAAGATCCCGTCGCAGCCAGCGGAGGTGAGCCATGTTCTCCCGGCTGCTCAGCTGAATGAACCACCCATGTGGATGTGAGCCACAGCTGTGCTCCACACAGCCAGGTTAACGGCAGTGTTGCGTTGCTGTCTGGAGCACACGTGCTCTCGTTTCCATAGTTGACCTGTCGCACTGCCAACACGTTCTCTACATGTGCTGAGTGTGACGTTTGTGTCTGTAGGGCCCCGGTGATGCCAACTGTGTAGATGAGATTCTAAAGGTAAGAATGTCCTTGGTGTAATCTCCCTCCAGATATATGGAAAGATTGGTGTGTGTGTGTGTGTGTGTGCGCATTGCAGCTTGCTTGATACTCAGTCGGATGTTTCTTCCTGTTTTCGTACAGGAAATGACTCAGTCGTGGCCCCCTCCATTGACCGCCATTCACACTCCTTGTAAGACGGAACCCTCAAAATTTCCGTTCCCCACCAAGGTCAGTGTTCTTAGTAGATTGTTTACATTAAACGACATTTGGGAATACCCCGGTTTCCAAGTAAGCAGAACTGGTTTGGCACAAATCCAAACGAAAAGCACTTATACTCATAATACGAAACTTTGTTCCAAAGAATTTAGATTCCGTTGCAATATTGTATCAGTTTACAGTAATTGTTCTGTGGGTTATGTAATATAGCATTTATGCAGTTAATTTGGAAGAACATCCACGTTTTCAATATGATATTGTCCTTCCCTTTAGGACTCTCAGCACTCAGGTTTCCAGAGTGGACACAGTGAGTATCAGACAAATGTGTTGTCAACACCCAGACACCATACGTGTACCTGGCCTCAGTGCTCATGACGCATGTCTGCTTGTTTCTAGGGAGGGTCATCTCTTCTAGGAGCTCTGGCACCCACCAGTCCAAGGCTTGCGATGACCAACCAAAGTGAGTTTGTCTGTCTGTCTTCATGCTTCATCTCTTATCTCGCTTAACTGTACTTTCCAATGAAATGTTCCCTTAGCCCCCACCACCCCTAGTTACTGTTGCTAACCCAGTCAAGCTGACAGACTGATGCTTGCTCTGCTTATTGCCAATATAAGGCAAATTACTGAATTTCCTCTAAGAGCAATACATAACTTTTAGCAGTTTAACTATTCAATGTTCACCTTTTAGTAATACAATGTATTGTATTTTGTGTGCAATATTGCAGTAAAGATAATGCTTCGTATGAACACTGTCAGCAGTAGAGTTGTACTGTTGACTATACTGTAATCTAGTGACATTTCATTCATAATATTCATATGTAATCCCACGTTTCAATGCTTCAGTATGCTGGAGGATGATCTGAAGCTGAGCAGCAGTGAGGACAGTGACGTGGAACAGGAATCCAAGAATGCCTCTAGGAACACTTCGGCAAGGTAGAGTTCACCTGTCTTGTTTGGGGCCTGCGGGGTACTGTATACGGCGCACATGCATGTTGTACTAAATGTTGCTCTCGTTTCAGTCAGCCTAATCATGCTAGTTATTGTCGCTAATTGATATTGATGCTAATGTATCACCTGTCCCCTCGTGGGGGTCTGTTGTTTGGTACACACAGCAGTGTCTTTTGTCTTCTGTCTTCAGTAACAACAGCAACAGTGAGGGGGCAGACCACTCCAAGGACGACACAAGCAGCCGCAGCTCCGAGAGCAGCTCGGGCTCCGACAGCGAAAGTGAAAGCAGCTCCACAGACAGCGAGGCCAACGAGCCCCCGCGACCCGCGTCACCTGAAGTAAACATGGCCTTTTCTCTTTCTTTCTGCTCTGGCTCACACACTGCCCACTCTGCAGGGTGTAAAAGGCTCCTCTTAAGTCAGAGGCCAGTTGGTGGTGTCTTTTAGTAATGTCCTAACCTGATGAGCTCTATGAATGGGGAGTGGAAGGATAGGTAAACGAGATGGCCCCAAAAGTTCCAATGCAGCAATGACGTGGTTGTGACAGACTCCAGCTTGTTTATATATTCTATATTTTAAGGACAGCTGGCTAAATGGCCTGTTAAATAACACAGACCCATTGCTATCATTCACAATGTTGTGTCCCTGATCATGCATCAGACTGACGGTAAAACACTTGGTCGTCTCCACAGCCGGAGCAGCACACCGCCAACAAGTGGCAGCTGGACAACTGGTTCAAGAAGGCCAAGCAGTTCTCCCCGGCGTCCCCGGCGGACACCACCAGCACTCCGGCCAAGTACAAGAAGGAGGGCCGCGACGGTGGCTCTGGGCGCAGCTACGGCGGCCAGGGAGGGAGCTCCAAGGACTCGGGGGCGCCCACCCCGAGCAGGGACCTCCGGGCGGCCCAGAAGGGCGCCGACGGCGGTGGGAGCCGTGGCCGCCAGAAGTCCCCGGCTCAGAGCGAGGGCGGCACCACCCAGAGGAGGACCGTGGGCAAGAAGCAGCCCAAGAAGTCTGAGAAGCCCCCGGTGGTGGAGGAGCCCAAGGGGGGGCTTCGGGTGGAAAGCGAGCCGGCGCCAGAGATCCCCCCAAACCGGGCCAAGGCCCCCACCAAAGGCGTCCGCAGGCCCAACATCAAAAAGGAGCCCAAGTCGTCCCCAAGGCCCACGGTGGTCGCCGCCGCTGCCAACCCCAGCTCCGTCCCGGACAAGCGCAAGACCAAGGCACCCACCAAGACCGCCCAGAAATCCCGGGAGTTCGTGGAGACGGCCTCGTCGTCGTCGGACTCTGAGGAGAACGACAGCATACCGTCATCATCGCAGACGCCCAAGTACACGGAGAGCATCCGCACGCCCGCCTGCGTCTTCTCCCCTATGGAGGAGAAGGAGCTGCTGTCTCCGCTCAGCGACGCTGAGGAGCGCTACGCCGCAAGGCAGGGCCAGCAGCAGTGTCTCATAGTCAAGATAGGTATGGTAGCGGCCATGTTGGAAGTCATGCCTCCAGCGTTTTGCCCCTGACCATATGTTGATGGCTAACATTCTGTTAGGATAATGTTAACATAACATGTTATAGAGATAAAGTTCTAATATACACATGTGTTATTGAACCTACACTATACAATACTCTGAAATAATTGCTCTGACTAAGCACCAACCTGGTCTCATATAATATAAAAAAATAATTTAACAAAGCCAGGACAGATGTTTTGTCGTCTGAATAGCTTGTTAAACACTGCTCTTATCATATGTGAACGCATGTCTTCGTTCATTGTAGACCTGACACTGCTTTCCCGGCGGCCGTACAAGGAGCCGGTGGACATTAAAGTGGAGCGGGATGACTCTATGGACAGGGAGGGCTTGAGCTTTGCCAAGCAAAGCTCAGAGAAAACGTCCAGCAAGAGCAAGAGGAAACACAAGGTATGAGGGTGGAGGCAGACATCTGACTGTTGTTAGCTCTAGCGTCTATCTAGTGCTGGACGATATGGCCGAAATTGATATCACGATATACTTAATCATTTCGGTCGATACGGTATAATTCTGATATCGATATGAACAATAAAAGCCTCCAAATATTTGCACCAGAGTACTTCGGAAGAAAAGCATTTGCCAAGTCTATTAAAGTCTATTAAAGTCTATTAGGTGTGCGTGTGACTAAGCACTGTGGACCTATAAATTAGAGGTTGCACAGCAGACATTACTTACAGACTGTGTAAAATGATTTGGCACCTGAAAACAGCCCATACT
>JAODVN010079727.1:0-10024 GCA_025434125.1 Chologaster cornuta
CATTGTTGTTCCTCAATCTGAGGATTGACAATCGGCCAAACCCTCCTTTCCAGCATCTTAGAGTAGACTTTACCAGGGAGGCTGAGTAGTGTGATACTCCTGTAATTGGCACACACTCTTTGTTCCCCCTTTTGGAAGAAAGGAACCACCACCCCAGGCTGCTTTGGCACTGTCTCTGACTTCCACGCAATGTTAGAGAGGTGTGTCATCCAAGACAAACCCTCCACATCCAAAGCTTTTAGCATTTCTGGTCAGATCTCATCAATCCCCGGGGCTTTGCCACTGTGGCATTGTTTGACTACCTCAGTGACCTTCCTTTGGGAAATTGATGATGATCATCACTTGTGAGTATCCCCACACCCGGCGCCTCACCCCCTGGTCCGTCGAGGCCCCTGACTTTCACTGCCACCCATGTGGCAGCGCACCGACCCCCCACGGTTCCTCCCACGAGTGGTGGGCCCATAGGATGGAGAGGGAGGCACCACCTTGCTTTTTCGGGCAGTGCCCGGCTGGGCTCCGTTGCAAACCCAGCCACCAGGCGCTCGCCTAGTGGATGGTTCCCGGAGAGGCAACCAATACATACACTTCAGTTTGTAGAATGGCATCATTAAATACGTACAATATTTACACACACATGCACACACACACAGTTCTCTTTTTTTCTCAGAAATAACAATAAAAAAAGTATATTTATTATCTTAAATATGTAACTATGTATTTCCTATAGTTTCAGAAAATGCTTGCTTCCTGTGGAGGGCCTCTAACCCACAGCACATCACAGTGTATTTACCTCTTTTCCCATATGGGAGAACAGAGGGCCTGTAAATTGCTTGACTCTAGACCTCTATTTACCATCAATAGATTCCCTCTGCCACTTCAGGTATTTCAGCATCAAAATGCATATGAATTCCCTGATTGTGTCAGAAACCCAGGGCTCATCTCTCTCCATGGCAAAAACGTTTTTGAGTCACTGATAGATCAATGTCATCGGAGGACAGCCTGTCAAGCCCTTATAGGTGGAGGCGTGTTCTCACAGATAGGTGTGCAATAATAAAGCATTCATTAGAGTCTAATCTAATCTAATAATGTAAAGGTGCAATCATATTGTGATGAACCTTTACATGGCATCTACAGTATTTGTTGGCTCTGGATGCAAGGTGACTGCCAACCCTCTTTCATGGGTCTGTGTTCCGTTAGTGGCTTTCCTGGGGACTCCATAACCTTAATGTGAACGACAGTGTAACTGACCTGAGCGTGTGCCAATTTAATTGAAATTTCGAAGTGGCATGTGGCGTCCAAACAGTGATGTGTCAGAGAAAATGGTCCAAACCTGGTGTGTGTAGGAGTGAAGGAGTAGGGGGGTTGACTGGGATGAGAAAGGAGAGGCCAGAATACTAAAGCTGGGCCCGGGGTTTTTGGCAGGCAGCAGTGTGTAAAATTTATAAATGACCGTATGTCGGTAATTCAGCTGCTCCGTGGTCACGGGAAATGGGGATGGACGGTTGCATTGGGGAGGGGGTGGTGTGCAAAGGGGAAGAATTTAAACATTCAAATGTGGTGTTTTCCCTTTCTCCAACACACAATCTCCCTAAAGCCCAGTGACTATAAATGCAGGACACATTAATGTGCAGATAAAAGACAAAAATGTTATTCATGTCTCCTATGCGTGCATATGATGGTCACACGTGTTTTCAGAATGAGGCCGTCTGTGTTTACAGCCCGTCTGCAGTCCGAGGAGAAGGGACGTCACACAGTCGAGGATATAAAATGCCATTTGTTCTAACTGTATCTTCAATTACCAATCTTCAACCAACCGTCTCTCGCTACTTGTCTAAAGGAGACCTAATTTCCCACCTTTCTTCCACTGTGTTAGAATACAAAGACCCCCGTGTTTACACAGAGGTGTCGAGGAAGCAGCCCGCCTCATTTGCAGCTGGTGTTTTACTTATAAATTGCAGTCACATATCATGTAGTTTCGATATTATTGCAAAGGAAAACAATCAGAACAGCTGAAACAGTGGCCTGCTGTGCACTTCTCATCCATGACCCTTTCTCAGTTAAGAACTGTGTTTCCATGCCAGTGTCTGCTGGAACACACATCATCTTATTTAGATGACCACATCCGCAAATCGTTCAGCTGGTCAGTGGGTCACAAATGTGCACGTGCTCACATCCGTGAAGACATACTGTATTGCATACACACACACACACACGTGCGCGCGCACACACATGTACAGTACATTTGCGATGAGGCATTTTCTGTTTAACTTGCTGGTTGCTAGCTAAAAAGTAAGTACAGTAAGCTAAGATGAATCCACCCCAAGGTGATTCACTGATTTGCAGAACCCAGAGTTTGGGGGCTTGTACAGCTTTGCACTCTTTTCTCCATTCTCCTTCTCTCCTACAGGCGTTCTATGGGGTTTCTGGGTTTCTGTATAAACTGCTAGTTCTCTCCCTCTTCTCTCATGTCTGGTGTGTGCTTGAGGAGAGAGAAGAAAGCACGAGAGAGCGAGAGAGAGAGAGAGAGAGAGAGAGAGAGAGAAAAAAAACAATAGGACCGAACTGCTAAACCGGCTCTATTTGTCTCGTGGTCATTATTTTCCCTGTGATTACAATCTGGCATGGCTCAAGTTCCTCTAATTCAGCCGGCTGAGGCTCCGGCTTAATTTGTGCTCCGCTGAGTGACGGTTGAATTGAAGCTGCCAAAGGTGGCTACAGTGTTGTATCTGGTGTGGAAAAGAAGAAAATATCAACCGTAATGACAAATGACAAGCAAAACATAAAAACAAGCTGTCAACGATATTCTGTAGGGCATCATAATAAACAGTGGCCCCCTCCAGCAATGCATACCGTACGATGGAAACCGCCAGTCCAACCATGTAATTCCTTCAGGGCCGTTTGTAGGCCCGCTAGGGTGCCTTGTTTATGCCAGAATGAGATCGTTGAGAAATGGTCTCGGAGTTGTGGAGCGCTCAGGGAGCGGCAGAAGCAACGGGCATGCTGGGTTACGCTGGCCGCTGATGGAGGCTGGGACCACTTCCGCCGAGCCACTACACACCACGGGGGCTTTGTGGGCCTAATCACACGCACACACCACCACCCACGTATCCCTCCATCTGTTCCCCATCAGGAACCTAGCATGCTACGCCACCCGCTCGCCCTCCGTTCAGAACACCATTCCCCTCTGGCCAGACGCCACATACAGACGTGTGTGTGTGTGTGTGTGTGTGTGTGTCTTTGTCATGTTTTACATTCACCTGTCTCTTATCCGTTTACTGTGCTCTTTATTTATACTGTATGTGGCTCTATCCTGATCACCTCAGTCTATTCAAGGAGGGTTTCAAGTTTCTCTGCAGCTAAATGCTTCAAATGTGAAGCATTTTTATGGATGGGGTTTTATTCCTCTAAGCCTGCACTGGTTACACCGCTAGAGATTGTTGTCATGTAGAACAGGCGTTGCGCTTTCCACAGGACTTGACTGATAATATTGTCGCCGTCGTTTTAGCTGCTAACTGACTTTAGAGTTACTGTTACGCAGGTGTTCTCTGCACTTGATGATTAGATTAGAGTTGGTAATTAAAAAAAAAAAACACAATATTACAAGCTGCCCTAACGCTTCTCTGGGCGCCGATGAGTGAGGGCAGAGTTATTATTCCTTTGAACTCCTGCAGTGTGGCGGGTAGGAGGCAGACATTTAAAGCAGCATGACGTTTGGTGTTTGTTATCTGCTCAACGCTTTTTAATTCCTGTGCCAGAGATTTATGGCTCGGTATGTAGCGCAAACTTTTCTTCTAGTTCTTTCCAAATGGGGATCATGTGAGCATACCTGCGGTGAGACACTTTCTCAGTCAGACCTCCTATTTTGTCTTTGTCTTTCTAGCAGGCTGTTTCTCTCACTGTTGAGTCTTTTGATTGTGCCCACCCCACATACCTTTCCTGTGTGCTGCTGTCTGTACCATAGTGGGCTTGAGGATGTTATTCACAGCCCTTCTACAGGTGTGAATGGGATTCACCTGTAGGGCCCCAATCATTCTGTCAGTATATTCTCCACTGACTACCCAGCAATCCTCTGATAAGAACAGAAAGTGTGACATGACCATAATGTTTCATTCACAAATGAATAACACCTTTCCAGGGTTCAAAATCATATGTTCCCAGACATGGTCCTTTAGTGACTAACAATACGAGGGTACAGTATGGGAAGCACAAACACTTCAAGTGGGTGGAATAGTTGATGTAATATCCTTGATGGCAACTAAATGGTCTGGACAGCTGCGTAACTCAAAGCTTTACAGTTCCGCCCATGTTTTATGGGATGAGGCGTGGAATAGTTATGTGTATTAATTTGTTTCACCTACAGCAAATGCCTCAGATTGCAGTGGGTGCATAAATGTCTGCTGTTCTAAATGCCTGCGCTTTATGCTTGATGTGAATTTGTTTGAGATGATTAGACTTTGTTAATTGCCTGGAATACACCTGTAGCTGTGCCCGGGAAGATATTGCACTTCCTCATTGAACCATTACATCATCTTTCCTGACAAGCGTGACTGCTCGACAGCTCGTCCGGATAATTAAAACAACCTTAAAAGTGATTTGCAGCTAATATTTTTAGCCTTGTCATTATTCCCAATGCACATGACGTGGCATGTCAAGGAAAACATTCCAGGGTGATGAGGAAATCTGGGCCTGACAGCATTTCTCTCCAATTGTTCATTTGGGAAAGAATTGGCTATAGATAGTCAGCTTGGTGATGGAGCTATTGGCCAATTTATTCACTCAAATGTCAGTTATTCAGACAAATGTATGTAGAACCAATTCACTACTGAATTTTGGACCTGTTACCGCCTGTCAACACAGTGCGAGCACGGCCATTAATCACCATGCATTTGATCAGAATGCATGCTGCATGAATCTCTACTGTTTCCTGTGATGGAAGAACGGTGGAAGGCTGTGTCAGATCTTGTTCTGCTAATTGGGTTAGTCCAGCTAATGGCCATTTAGATGCCTGATAACAGGGAGGCATTTTCTGCCACAAATGTGGTGATGGAAACAGAGGCTATCTTGTATTTGAATTATGCCTTAGATAGAAAGCTTTCCACGTCTGATAGTGCTTGCCGTGGACTTCTTAGTATAGTCTTTTTGAGTGTCGCTTCAGAACATGCTACTGCGCTAAGGTATTGTATGTTGCCAGGTGATTACTTAAAGTGTAGAGAAATTAAGACGGGAGCTATCCTAGTGCAGAACATATTTTCTGGAAATACCCACCCTTTGCAGTGTTAATAGCCTTTCACACTTAGCAACAATGCATTTTGAGTCTTAACTCTTCCTCAGGCAGCAATCAATTATTTTAAGTGTACTAGAAAATAGTCTGCAGCAGCTTTTTTCTCCAGTAACACCTCTCCATCGTGACATCGTGCATGAGGGACATCTTTGACCGGTTAATGATAACTAATGCACAGCGTGAATGCATTGAACTTCCTAATGTGACAAGAGATTCCTATATTGTGAAAATATACCACTTGCTCAGAGCTCTCCCACCTAGTTACTGTTTTACAAAAATATTTCACAGTCCTTTGAAAAGAACAGTGAACTGTAAAGGGCTGTGTGAATTGAGCAGGGAATTAAAATTACAATACCTGAATGCCCAGCTGCCCAATTCAAATTGCTCAGTTGGTGTATGCCTCTCTATGCAATATTCTGCCACTGAGCCCTGTGTGAAGCACACTAATAATAAAGCTGTCTCTGGCGTTTGGCTTTGCTAGCTTGGTCATGAAAACTGGAAAAGAGTGAACAGATGTGCGACTCCACTAGCTGAAATGGGTTTTGGGACCCGCAATTCTCCTTGCAAAGTCACTACTGGGTTTTTGGAGGGTTTTTTTGGATAGAGGGGAAGTAGGCGTGTGACAGAAAAGACTGCTCACTTACTGTGAACAAATGACCGGCTCTGAAGTCCTTACACACTGGCATTACTTCATTAATACTAATATTAATGCTTCACAACACATACAGCTAACCACTGCTCTTTTGTGTGGTTTAAGACAAATTATTGTTGTTGTTTTTGAGCTGTTGGTGCCTTTTGCATTTGGCTGTTAGTGAAGTATTTAGCCCAGTTTCCCTCTGAATGACAGATCAATGTTTCTTTCTTCCACATCATTGGCCAACAGCCACTGAGATGAGGATGAAGCATTCTGCTTCACACAGGCTGACATTACAGGCAAGATGACATCACTTTGTCTAAATGGATTGGCACTTCAAAATGGGACAGTTCTGCCCAATCTTAGCAGGGCTCTCACTGCATGGAAATAATTGACTTTAAATCATACAGTATTCAGTGCATTTTCATTTTGTTTTATTTTTTTAATTCTGGCAGAGGTGCCATTTTTCTGTGGGTGGCAAAGATTGGTTGGCAATGTTAAGTGCCTTCAGAGTTGGATTTCTACCGCAAAAGTAAAAGACTGGAATTAAAACTAACTCTAATTAGACAGTATTTCATGGTGTCCTGTGGTGTTGCTAATAACTTATGCTCAACTGGATTTCCCACTCATGATATTTAGATTGTGAATTTTACCCCTGCGAGCCAACCCAGCCTGAAATCATATTGTAACAGATGAAATGTTAAATCTTGCTGGTTCTGTGAGTGCCATTATAGAAAAGGTTATTGGGTAGAGCAGCAAAGAAACAATTATTTGGTGCTCTAGCAAGGAAGATTATCCACAAAATGTGCTTCACACAATGAAGCCGTAAAGCAGTGCTTCTCAAACCTTTTGAGAAGAAAGGGCTCATAACCTCTGTGCATGCACGAGGGTGTCTCATCTAATGAAGCACTTTTAAGGGCATAACTGAAGGACACATTGCACATTTTTCATAAAGATACTGGATTAATATTAGACTGAAATATATAGTATATATTAATATAAAGTATACAAACAAAATTTCTCCAAACATTTAAATTGTGAACTGAATAAAGCATTATTATTATTATTATTATTATTATTATTATTATTATTACAGTATTATTACAGTATTGTTAGTATTATTACTTCTACTGTAAGATGCTCTTGCAGCCCAGAAACACACAGCAGCCTACTAGAATGAGAGGCCTCACCCCACAGCCTGTGAGCTGCTATAGTAAAGCACGGTTAGCCATGCTATTCTCCCGTTTGAAGGTTCACATCACTCACATATTAATATTGAATGCACATGCGCGAGCTCCCCAGAGTGCCGGAGGAGTGTGTTTGATCCCTGCACCCATCACCTCCATTCTCCGAGGCAAGGAGTTCCATCTGACCTGTGTACCAGGTGGGTCCTTGGGCCTCACCCCCCCTCCCTCCACGCCACACGGGACCCTTCCCACCGCTCCTCTGCACTTTCAATTTCACTCAACTGATGTGTGCCCCCCCTTCCCTCCCTCTCTCTTTCTCTCTCTCTCTCACACACACACACAGACAGACACATCTGGTCTCCAGGAGGCTCCCATGAATGCAGGCCTTTTAGCTGCTGCTGCAGGAGGCTGCTGTGTCGATGGCCGGGCCAGGCCTTTGCTCCCAGGATTGAAACGTGGACCGATGTTGAGAGGATGCAAAACAGAGGCAGCTGTCATTTCTAAGGGGTAATTCAATCCGTCCAGGAGCTGTGTGTGTGTGTGTGTGTGTGTGTGTGTGTGCGTGTGTGTGCGTGCATACGTACGTACGTGCGTGCGCGTGCGTGCAAAGAGCTGAGAGGTATAGCCCATAGGTCCCCGGAGTCAAAAGCGGTTGCCAAGGCAGCCTACTGCCTATTTACCAGGGCTTGCTTCCTCCCAAACGTACTGCAAGGTCAGAGCAATTTCCCAGAGTGAGGGGAGTGTCAACGTCTCCTCCCTTCCTGCCCTTCCATGGACATAGGTAGAAGAGACAGGCCTGGTCACTGTAGAATTAGCCCTTCCACACTGCAGCTGCAGGAAATATGCATCTGTTGTGTCACGAGACACAAGGTTGCGTGTGGGAATGCGAAGGCTGAAGAGACCATTTTTTCCCCATCATCTGCAGCTTAAACTGTAATTATTCCATTCATAATTGGTGGGGAATTTCCTCGCAGGTGTCATTATCTTTCTGATTACTGGCACAGTCCCATGATGCTTTGCATTACGTGGTTCTTGAAAGTCAGCACATCACCTGACTTGGAGATAAGCGAACAGGGATGTCTATCTCAGGAATGGAAACTGAATACATTAAGGGTGGAAGTCATACTTTAGACAAAAAAACCGAGCTCAGTGATTTTAGTAGCTTGCTGTGGTAAGGATTATTTTTTCTCTTTTTTTTTAGGGGGTGTTTTTTTTTTCGTTGACCCAAATAGAAGCATTCTTGCGTTCTCTCTGTATCTTGTCCTATGCATTTCTTTCCCACTTTCTTTTGAATTCTCAAACAAAGGCAGCATTCAAAGCATGCTCTATATTTATGTACAGCAACGGCCAAGTACTTCTCCAAGAATACCGGCATGAGTTTCCTTTGCCCATGGATCTCACCAAAAGCCTGCCATAGGTGATGTCCAGGCTGTCAATTTATCAGACAAGGGTCTAATACCATCAGTGCAATAAGTGCCACAATCCCCCATTTCATCTCTGTCTCTGGAGGAAATGCCATCATTTTATTTAAGGGTTGGACATCTTTCCACTCAGCACACATCTCTCTAGATTGGGGAGATGATTAACTGATTATGAGAAGCTAAATCCCTCCATCCCTTAGTAAGTATGTCTGTCTGCTTCCATCACAGCCTACAAAAGTTTGCTTAAGGGCAAAGAAGGTCAGTTGATATTAGTTCACTAAAATAGACCAGTAATTGGTGTCCCTCCAGTGTTTTGGTTTTGTGAACTGCTTAACACTGGTGAGAACTATTACCATATTAAATGAAGATTATTTCTACATTTGAGCATCGAAATGTGCTTTAAAATATACAGTATGTGCACAATCCACACACTTTATACAGAATTACATTTATCTAAATATAAAAATGTTTATTACATTTTTTGATAATTAGTATAATAAGCAAAGAATAAATAAAATAAGTGAACTACTAATAAATACTAATATATGTACATAACACTAAAAAATAAAATGTAATAATAAAAAAACACCAACAAGGTATTAACACTAATTTAATGATAAATAAAATTATCTTAAATTCTATACTAAAAATATAATCAAATAAACCTCAACGTGAGTCTCCTCAGCCATGTCCTCTGCCTTTGTTTAACATGTGATTGACCTTTGAGCCATCGTGGAGCGTCTGACAGAGCAGGGCCAGATGCCACAGCCAGCATGCTCAGACAGCAGATCCCAGCAGCCGTCGCCCTGTGCACCAGTAAGCAGTTACCACATGATTTTACGAGCGCTCTGCTCATTTATGAGTGCAATCAGCACAGCCCAATGCCCCAAAGGATGCGCGCGTTAGCGCCCCTCTTTGTCCTACAATGATGGACTGTCGGTTCAATGCCGTTATTGTAGCTCTAGTGGGCGTCCTGGGAGTGATACGTTGATAACAATATGGGCTCACGAAGACGGCCGCTTGAAGAAAAGGTCACTCCTCTCTTCCGCTATCGCGTTGCCTGCCTCTCTGCCGTGGAACTACTGTACCACTGATTCCGGGCCTAGTTTCTCTCCCTCTCTCCCTCTCTCCCTCTCTCTCGTTCTCTCACTCTCTCTCTCTCTCCCTCTCTCCCTATCTCGCTCACTCCCTCTCTCCCTATCTTCCTCTGCCTGTGTCTCTCTTTGTCTCTCAGGGCGGTGTGATCGTTGGCCCTTGCTGTGTAGGGAAGCAGGAATGTCATGTTTTAACTGGGGTTGGAGGTGCGTTGACAGGCCAGACAGAGCCAACATATGGCACCGTGACATGCCCAAGGTCATGTGGCACGCCGCTGAAACACGATGCTTTCTCTCGCCTCTCCTCTCCATCTCTCTTTTGCTTTCTCCGCCATTTCACTTACCCCCTTTACTCCTCTTTCTCTCTCTCTCTCTCTCTCTCTCTCTCTCTCTCTCTCTCTCTCTCT
>JAODVN010079838.1:0-10022 GCA_025434125.1 Chologaster cornuta
AATCCGTTATCCAAAATCCTAGTGGATTACTTTTGAAAAACCGGGCCCTGGAGATAATGGAGATTCTTTTGGCTCGCTAGTTTGGTTGTTCAGGGTGGTGTGAATGGTTATTCAAATGTATGTGGATGAAACAAACAAACCTCCTAAAGTGTGTCTCAGTCAAGTGAGCTGTGTTTGCTTTAGATGTGAGCATGACCCCAAATAACTATAGGAATAACTATAAGGCTGACACTTTTGACTTGCATGAAATCAACAATAATGACAAGTGGTTGAACAATATTATATATATATTTTTTAATAATTTAAAATGTTTTAATATTCTTTGTTTATGTTGCGGAAATTGCCTTTTTATATTGATGAACATTGCACACTTACTTTTCCTATTATGTTCATGAAAATTGTTTTATCACCCAGCTCAGACACACATGCCTTACAGGTGCTTGAATTTGGTGACTTCTTCTGGGTTCATCTGTTTGTCATGCTCTCTTCTCTGCTACGTTATAAAAAAACTGTCAAGAGCATGTCATCAGGTCGAAGCGAGATTTGGCTATTTGCACTGACAAGAAGTCTGCTTCATCAGAGGTCATGACCGTGGGTCTCATTTGGCAGTGCCTTTGAATCATGACGGGCACAAAGCACCCTCATTTTGACAGGTGTTGAATGAGGTCCTCATTGCAGTTTTCCAATGAAGAGTTGCCTTCCCAAATGAGACGTCTACCACTTGAAAAGAAAGGGACAACTGGAAGCATAGAACTGGGACCCTTGCCCCTACTTTTGATTAGGCTAAATCTAGCTGAAGCCACACTGGTTCTCTGTGTTGGCTTGTGCTGTCAGGCAGAAGAACAGGCTTATTTTTAGAACCCACCCCCTTAAATAAAAGGGACTGGATAAATTTTGGAAATTATATTCCTATACTACCATAACTACTGTTTGAATCGGCTTCCAGCTGGGAGTCTGATTGTGTTTGAGTCATTTATATAATTTAATGTTTTGCCAAAGTTGTGCAATGTTTAAAGGCTCAATTATGCCCCACATCATACAGATGGAGCCTTTAGTCAATACTCTGTTAATTTCCAATACATTTGTGCACGTTTTCCTACATCTTACGGATACAAACAGAGCAGTTCCACCGGATATATTAGCCAAGTGAGACACAGCCGCACACACATGACACAACAAATTCTCCATCCACATTGAAATGTATAGTATTTATTAGCTCGACAGACCACCACCGTCTAACTCCTATGCATTGCTTCTTTCTTAAGCGGTACATTGTTTTGACTTCCTGCAACATTGACATGTGGGAATGTTTTTACTTTGTGCTGGTGAATTTTAAGTATCGTCCATGCCAATTTATAGGATACATGAGGGCATTGGTATTGTTTGGAATTAACGTACTTTCCGCCTAAAGAGAGCATACATGAGTCTTAAGTTGCAGAACCATAGAGACCCAGCAAAAAGCGTTGGCTCTGCACTTTGGGAGGTTATCTTAATGTTTTTGGGCGCACGTTTTGGCCCTGAATTGGTTTGCTGTTACAGTTCCTCTCCTGACTGGCACTGTAATTACAGTTTTTTTCTAAAAGGAGCAAAGCTTTCCCCATCACATCAGCATTTAGGATCCCACGGATAAATAAAATAAAGCAGCATTGATTCATGGTAGGTTGACAGGCTTGATGTCAGTGTTTTTCAGTGGCAATAAGCATTTGGTCATGACGTTGTGGAATAAACCCACACGGTGACACGCCTACCCTTCATCACATTTTAATGTTGTTTACACTTACACGAGACAAGCCCCCTCCCTTCCCTACCAGAGTCTGTCAGTCTTCCCCTCCACCCCCACCCCCCAAACACACAGCCAACACACAGACACGAAGGCACACATTCACAACACCGTGTCCCTCCATTTTCAAGGCTTAATAAGTCTGGCGCTCCTCTCCAGCAGGACCCTAACCACCACCCCCCCCCCCACACACACACACATACACCTGCCTCAAACTGTTTCCTGTGCTGTGCCCCTATAATTAAACCCCTCACCAACCTAATGCACCTCTTTCTCCCCTCCCAGTTAATGGCTGGAGAGAATCTAGCCTCCTTCTGACCTTTTTCATGGTTGACATCCAAGGGACAAAACAAAACATGCTTTTCCACTGGGGTGTGTTGGTACAGCATGCGCTGTAATGTGCGTGGAGTCACACTGCGGCATGCCGTCCTTCTTCCCAGCTAACAAAATGGCTGCTCGGTAATAGACACATTTAGGGGAGGTCAGCCCACTGCCAATTGCTCCCAGCTGCTGAATGCTCTACCCCGCCCCCCCCCCCCAACCCAACTCATGACCCCAGCCCTCCCTGCTGCACTTGCCACCTGGGTTGAGCAGAACGTCAGCTAACAGCCGTGTCCGCCGAGGTCGTCAAGAGAAAGTTCACTGCGATGGCTATTAGGCTCCAAATCTGTTGCTGGTCAGAGTCAAGGTGAAACATTAGGTAGTCTTGAAGCATTTACAGGCTCAATACTTTTCACTGAGGTGATAGTCACATTTATTATAGTTCACATTAGCGTTCACACAGTCACCCTACCCTACTGGTGCACCCTACAGCGTGGTTTAGTGAGATGGCCTTGGAAGTCAAGCGTGTTTTCAAAATGGTGGTCGAGATAAATGAGGCAATCAAAACAGTTGTAGAAACACAAAATGGTTAAAGGTCTACGCCCAGTAGGAGGCAACAACTGTTAACACTTCCCAACGGAGAGTGTCCAGCCCCTATTCAAAAAGTGAATATGGTCTGGTTACACCATGGCTACTCATGGTCTATCAGTTATGTGTGCGTACTGAAAAACGAATACTGTGTTTCGGTAGAGCCATGGCACTGTACATGGGAACACAAGCAAAGTGGTGCGCAACGCACTACAGAACACTTGGCAATGCACGTCCAATGTGTGGGGCGGAGCTTCTGATATATAACTGAGCAGATACGTGTATTTGTTTGGATGCTGAGTTCAAATATCAACAATCTTTCTCCAGCATCGTTTACTCCTCTTTAACTGGTCTAACATTTCCATAGAGATACAAAGACAACCTGCATTGACCTTTTCGACTAACATACGCATTCCCCAAATAGCTAAACAGCTAAAATAGTTTTACAGTTTTGTTCTTTTGTAAGTTTGTTTTAGATTCTGATTCTGTATTGTACATTTATTTTTATATTTAGAGTATGTAGGATGTATTTTGAGTAATAGCTACATTGTGTTTCTGTTCAACTAAATGCTCAATTGGCATGGAGTGTCTTGTGGTGACCAGAGATTCTCCACAGAACCAAAAACACTCTTCAAAGGGATATACGTTTCTGAGGCCCAGAGGTTGAATATGGCATACTAAAGGTGTCTCTAACAGTCATTTCTTCTCTTTGCTATGGGGGTGGGCGTTTGAGGGGAAAGGCCCTTGGGAAAGCTCCTCTCCTTGGGAGAGGTTGCTACGGCAGGGAGTTCAGCAGTCTCCTAATGAGGTCACCTATAAGGTCTGGCGCTCTCTTCACCTATGCAAACCACATGTGCATTGGTTAGGAGAGTCTCCGTGCCTCTTTACAGTGGCTTCCCTTTTCTAAACAGTTTCCAAGGACTCTCTGTTAATATAGAAACCAGCAGAGGAAGAGAAACCTCTGGAATAGAAGTGTATAGCGTGCTCACCCTGTGTTTGCTCCAGCCTTGCACTAAAGCAGCTGCATGCAATCAGCCCAACTCCAATCAAAGTCTGTTCTATATGCATGGACCTGCTCTGGAAGAGAGCCCCCAGTGACGCACCATAAAACATTAACCACAGGAGCAGGCAACACCCGCCCGCGTATTCACCCTTCACAAACCATTAGCCTTCGTGTACCCAGGGTCTCTCCTCAGTGGAGGCTTGCCTCAGAGCGAGGGATGGATGGTGAGGCATGGATGGTGGACGCACGCACACGCACGCTCACACAGTGTGGGCCTACAAATCCATGCAAATCCATGCAATTTCTGGCCCAACATTTGCAATGCAAGCACAGTAAAGTATGTATGAGTTAGAGGGGAGGGGGAGGGGGGAAGAGAAGGATATGGGTGGTTGTGTGTGTGTGTGTGTGTGTGTGTGTGTGAATCTGAACAACGGAAACCGAAAGGTATGACCGACGCTGTTGTCGCCATCTGGCTGCTGATTGACCCAGCTGTTGTCTTCTTGTTTGACAAACACGTTTGCATTGAGGGGTTCCACAAAGATAGCAAAAGACCTTGAAGCTGGCGAGATCAGGACGGTCTCACCAAGCTACATTGCGTTGCATGACACCTAACTCATTAAATGTTAAGCAGGCTATCAAATGTTAAGCAGGTACTTCTTAAGTACTGAGTCTAGAGGACCTCTATGAAATCACTGCAAAATATGATCTCCCAGAAATGTGTGATTGTCGCTTCCAGGTATAAGGCGTTTGCCTTTCCGTCATTGCATGCATTTCACGGCCTCAACATAGAGTCGCAGAGTTGAATTAGAACGACAATCAGAAGCGGAGAACTCCAGTTGTTATCATATAACATCAATGGAAACATAGAAATATAGTTGCTGTTTTGTACTTAACTGCAATGGATACTCTGCTACAGACTGCTACAGACACACGTGTGAACACAGCCTTGATCCCATACGCAGCACATATCAAAGCAGAGGAATGATGTGGTAAAAAATGTAGAAGTAGATGCTGTCGCATAAAAAGCTGTGTCTGAGTAAAGCCTGATAGTCAGGAAGACAGGCTGAAGGCCAACTTCATGACATAGTGTTATATAACGTAAACAGCCCTCTGACAAATAGTGGTTTAATGGAAACTTGGAAAAAAGCTCTTTATGATTAAGCTGCTTACTAACTGTTGTTTTCCTTCAAAGTGGGTTGTTGTGTTGTGCGCTTAAGAATCAACATTGGCTGCATTACCTTTTAAACCTTTAACTAAATAAACTTTCAGTGCACAACACAACACACCGGTTTTTCCTTCTCTAATATGGAGATTTTCCCCTGAATTGTTTTCAGGGTGAGCTGAAAATGCGAAACAAACACACACACAACCAAACTCAACCAACACACACAAACACAGACACACACTGATTGTCCGTATGTGTTTTATACTTAACTGCAGAAAGCATGGGTGACCAAGTGGGATGTGAGCTTGAACTAAATCCCAGAGTCAAACACTTGATTGCACTGATACCGACTGCTAGGGGGCTTCATGACGTTTAAGTCTGTCTGGGCTGTGGAAATGCCAATGAAATACCCACAAACATCAATCATCAAAGACATTTCTTCGAGTGCCAGTGATCTACAGTATAGCAGCACTTTGTCTTGTGTTCATGTACGTGATGTTTCATGCTGTAATTGTCAGACACTTACTTATATTTGTCACAGTCAGTTATATGTTTTTCACGATTCAGCCGATACTGCCGTATCATTTTACTATGGCTATTCAGTGCATTTGTAGGTGGTGTAAATAAAGGTGTCTTGTTCCTCAGGGGTGCTGTTCTCAGTCCTATATGTTTTTAGATACTGTGCTTTAGTATCAGTGTAAAATTAACAATTGCGCTGGGTGGTGTAGCCTAATGGGCTACTGTACTGCTGACGCCCATGGGTCAGCTCATACGAGCCTTTATTTATTCACACATGATCACATTGGATCTTCTCCCTTGACCCACTTTCCTTCCACAGCATGATTGTTAGCTTGCACCGCAGTTGCCTGTCCTTTTGAAATAAGCAGGTAGTTAAGGCTTTCACGTGGTGAATCCTGTCTCCTGGTCACTGAGAGGTGAGGGGTTTTCTGCAAGCTGCTGCCAATTAGCTTACTTTCTGCCTGAAAATACATTATTAAAGGCATCCCAGCACAACCAAATCTGAATAACGTGACCATCACCACTTGATGCTTCCTTAAAAGCCACAACCTTTCAGAATTAGAGCATACAGTAAAAGTGTAAGGGGTTTATCAATCGATTCGCTTCTCTGCACCTTGCGGCCCATTTCCAGTGGAAAGCTCTGCTTGCTTTTAGCATGGCTTGACAGCTTTTCCCATGGAGGTGCTAATAGCAAGTGTAAATGGTGCCCTTCTTCTGATAGTAGGAAATGCTTGCAAAGTGTAGGGTGTTTATAATAGTTCTTAAAGTTGCTATTGTATACTATCAGTAAAAAGTGTCTGCATCTCTGTTGTGACGTCTTCACCTGCGTTGGTAATTTACTGACTTTTGTTTTTGCCAGCGTTTCTTGTGTGAACAGCAGCCCGCACTAGCTAGAGGCTACGTTTAGCAACGTGGCTTCATGACAATGGTTATCATGATTTGTATGGAAACCGGAGCCTGACACAGGTGGGGCATAACATAAGAACACAACAGAAGGGCCATAAATCCTGCCCGTCCTGACAGAGCCACAGGCACAGACATATTTCCTAGTCGTCCGCCGCTACGTATCCGCAGAACAATGGGGATGTCACGAGCCTGCTGTTGATACTTTTACGATTCCTCTATCTCGCCCACTCACTCTTTGCCGATGACATCAGATGGCCTCAAGGATAAGAGAAGTGTCGGCCGTTATGATGAAAGCCGAGCCGTGGCTGCAGAGAGCGGCCACTCTTCGCCGGCATGGCGGACCACAAAAGAACCATTGTTGAGAAGGCTCACCTCGACTCTGCCGCTGCAGGTGTCTGACTTTGAGTGTCTCTGCATGCGTGCGCGTGCTTGTACTACATACGAGTTCTCCAAAACAACGGAGTCAGCCGCGTGAAATGCGATACGCCCCACAGGACACAAAGCAAATCCTTTGTCGATGCATGTTTGAGTCTTAGGGTCACACCCTTTGCCCATGTAGTGTGGTATGGTGGCATAGTGATGCGTTACGTGGGTGTATTGTTTGCGTGCATCATCTCCTGGACTGTATTCAGGGAGGGCTATTTCCCAATGCGTTGTGTTGGAGATGAATTGATTGGCCCTGCAGCTGCGGTGCTCTGGCTGCGTGGCGACACATGTTACAGCATGCCACTTACAGTAAGATTAGCTACGGGCGCAGTGGTTCTCGTATGGCCACGGGCCTCCTGTGTGCAGAAACGCCCGGCCCACAACAACTGAACAGGCTTCAGCCACTCCCATGCTCCCAGGCACATTTAACAGCGATGTGACGTGGGTGATGGAATACATGTCAGGCGTCGGCTCGCTTAAAGCTTGTGTTGAATCTGTCACGGTGACAGTGATTCTGAAGCTCCCTTACTGTTTACCCTTGTCTCATGTTCATTCAGCACTGACCCTTACTGGTCATATGCTGTGTGATTTTAAGTGAAGTCCAACGTGTTGCTTCAGAAGTGAAAGAATATGGTCAAATGCAATCAAATAACGTGGCAGAGGTTAAAGTTCTTGGCAAAAGAATGTGTTGTTTTGCTTCTCAAAGTAATCAAATGTAGGCTAATGGTGAGGGCAGAGTTCATTTAATTGAGGTCCCTGGTCAAGCACGATTGTCATATTCACATCATGTGTAGCCGTTTATTCCAGTTCTATTATTCGTGTGTGTGTGTGTGTGTGATACTCAAGCGGCAACAGCCCGCTATGTGCCAGCCAGACATTTCAATGAGTGCACGTGGTGTGTGTGTGTGTGTGTGTGTGTGTGTGTGTGCGTGGGTAGGGGGGTTGCTTCTGCCTCCATATCACGCAGGGGATTAATAGCAATTTGACTAAAACAAAGAAACGGCTGCTAGAATATCGGCGGGCGCCTGCGTAATTACAAGGTGCTGAGATAAGCAAATAACAACACGATCAGGCGATTAAAAGAGAGAAGAGCGTGTGTGTGACGGGGGAGGGGCGGGCATGGGCACGGCAGCTCCCCTGCTAATTAGGAGATGTGAGAGGAAGGCAGGGAAGAGCGTGATAGCTGCTTCTCAATTATTGTCGGGAGAGTTCTTCACAGGGTGTAATTACACATCACGCCACTAGGCTGAGAGGCATTTTAATGATCCTAGAGTTTAACCCTGGCAAGGAAAACGCTTGGATTCACTTGGTTTGTGCTGGACATGCGGTGCTTAGAGCTAATGTGTTGCTGGTGTTTCAGTAGTCCTACAGCAACATCACAGCATTACATTGAGTCTCACTGGTAAACTGCAGTATGTCAGTGTGCAGCTCTGTCCTTTTGCTCTGTAACGTACCCTTGAGCATGGCACTCTCTACCAGAACATTAGGAGACTGTTGGAAGCAGCTGCCATGTGCGATTTACCGTGAAATCAAAAGAACCACTGTTAAGTTTTGCTCTTTCTTTTGTCTCCTCTATGTTGCAGAGTACCAAGCCATCCTGTGTGAAGAGACCAACCCTGCCCCTGCCTGATTGGGGCCTCGGCTTTCAGGCCAGGTCACAAGACAGCCCCCGTACCCGCCAACTGCCCCGCTGGAGTCAAGATGGCCGCCGGCAGTGTTTCTCGGATCTCTCTGCCAGCCCTTCTGCCTCTGGGCATTCTGCTGCTGTCACTGCTCCTAGCTGCCTCCCACGCCTTAAGTAAGCATCACAACCACATGGTCTGGCTTACCTTTCAATATTGAAACCTTTATTAACTTTATTAAGTAAGCACCACAAACCCATGGTCTGGCTTACCCTTCAATATTGAAAACTTTATTAACTTTATTAAGTAAGCACCACAAACACATTAGGTCTACTAAACATTTTTATTTACTAAACATTGTATTAAGTAAGAACCACAAACACATTAGGCCTAATAAACATTTTTATTTACAAAATATTGTATTAAGTAAGAACCACAAACACATTAGGCCTACTAAACATTTTTATTTACTAAACATTGTATTAAGTAAGCACACCAACACTATGTCTTACTTACATTTAAATTATACTTTATTACGTTAACTCTGTCTGTGGTCTGGGTTTTGGGCTCCAGCCGGAAGGTTCTGGGTTCGAACTCCGGTGTTGACCTACCTTCTCCTTGAGCAAGATGCCTAACCCCCTACTGCTCCCGGTGGTTATAAATAATATATTTATATCCACCGGGTTATACAAATATAAATGCTTACCATGTAGAAGATACATAAATGGTCAAATTACACAACCACGGGCACAGTCAGTAGAGTAGTCAGTAGGTTGTCAAGTACAGTACATTGTATATCAGATGCTTGTTCAAACACCAGTCAGAGAAAACATGAATTGCTCTGCCTAGCCCTTAACAAATAGGTCACCCTAACAGGTTCCTACATAGTGCCCCTAATCCTCCTCCTCCTCCAGACAGACTCAGAGGAGAATTAGAGACAGAACAAAGAGGAGGTGCTATTAGATATATATATATATATATATATATATATAACAGGAGCTTGGGCTAGCCACTAGGAGGATACTTCTCTGTGTGTGTGCGTGGTACACTGATAGGGCTATGATCGTAGTCCCATTTCTCCAATATAATCTGTTTTCCACTACACTCCCTTCTTGTTTTTGCCCACTCTTGGGTGGCCTGAGGGTGGGCACTAGTGTTTATTAGTGGTTTTAGTTTCTGGTGTGCTGTTAGACGGGTCTTCAATAGCAACATACTGTATATTAAAGCAAAAGCTGGACAAGGAACCTATTGCATAACCTTGTTGATATAGGATATTCTACTTACTGCCTGAGGTACCAAATGTTCAAATCACACAAGAGAGTTTACATGTATTATTCATCTTTTTAGTCCTTTTTGTAGTGGTCTTAAATATTCTTTCTGTGCATATATGGCCCAGTTAACCATCTTTAAAGTGCTTTCATAATGCAACTGTGTCCTAAGCACACCTTTCTATGCTGTCAGTGTGTGCTTGTCTAAGTGGAGGCATGCATGAAGTGAGCCCATCATGATTCATACATTTGACCAGACAGAGCACTTTCTTCTTCTTTAGTCTTCTATCTGCCATGACTGTCCTGGTCCATAGTTTTCATGTGTTTGTTCTTTTTCCCCCCTTTATGCTCTCTCTGTATATATAATTTAGAATGTGCTCACTCCTATCTAAATATCATTCAGAGCAGCCTGTCTCATAATGGC
>JAODVN010079947.1:0-10022 GCA_025434125.1 Chologaster cornuta
AATGTGCCTGCATACACATATTGGTTGAGTGCACAGTATTAGGGAACACTTAATGTGGAATATCCCACATCATACTTTCTAAAACAATATCACCAAAACAATGTCATTGTTTTCCAGTTCCATTGGTGGAACTGCCACTGTGATGATATGCAAGCCTTTCCCTGTTAAGCTAACACATTTTTAATACATGTATAATTTAGATACCCTGTATGGTGTGTTAATCACCTTTTTGTGAAATGTTTTCTTTTTTGAATAATTACCTCACATATTTTCTTGTTGTTGCAATCTTTACTTATATTAAGATTGCTCCTGCTGATTTTAGCCAACCATATTTTTCTCCTTTCTATGTCTGTGGGGAAGCCATACATTCGTTTTCCTTTCTCAGAACGATTGGAGCATCCCCATGCAACGCAGCAAACCATGATGGTGAAGACTAAGAACAGCGTGGAAAAACGGTCACAGACATATTGCTTTATTTATTATTTCTTTAAATTGTGGAAAGTAAGTACAAACGGCCCGTCAAGCACTTCCTGGAACTTCTGGGCGTCTACATGAACGACGTGACCATCGAACATTTCGAACCTCCGTTGGCGTAACTCTGTTTACTTATATGGCTCTGGACCAGACCTGGCCTACGCATAGGGGTTACAGTAAGTAAGTAGGGGAGAATGTGCATAACATATAAGTAGCCTACTGCCTGACCTGGTTAAAGTAATGTATCTACTGTATAAAATTGCAGTAGCAGTTAATAGTCAATCATTTATAATTATAGATATATTTTTTTGGGGGGAATTTACAAAAATTAGACCAAGGAAAACGTGTATTGCGTGCATCGGCCCATCGCGATAACTGTAGACATTGTCCGATGCCAATTTTGTAGACATCGATCAACCCTAGTGGAACGGCATTATCAATTTTCCTTTCGTAAAGGACAATCCTGTGTAACCTATGTTAAAGGACGCATTAAAGTACCTTTCCTTAGCGCTAATAGAATTCAAACAGCTCTTATCATGGCTGCACTTTATATACTTCACTCACTCAGGAAGTAAAAATATTCGGATGCAGCCAGTCAGGACCAGGGTTGAAAACCAATGGTTCACAATATAATTGGAATTTAGCATACAGTACACTTTATGTTACACACTATAGCAAATACAAAAGTATACATATAGCAAAATAAGCTAGTGTTTATGTATCTTGCAAAAGGATGCTTACTAGGGGCGGGCAGTCTGAATAATTTTTTTGGATTCAGTACCTCCACATGTTGAATATGTTTTGAGTTTTATCTTTTGAGCTGTGTGAAAACCCATGACTTCAGGCCCTTGAGACTAGCAGTACTTCCTCAAGCGTTCAGTACCCGGGGGACATAAAGTCAGGGTTTATGAGCAGGAGAATGCCTGGTGATGTGTCAGGACGGACAAAAACAAAGTAGGTTGCTATGCAATCAACATCTGTGTCAGATCTTTTGATGTTTATGGAGATTAGCGATACAAAACATGATCTTATTTGATTTAATCAGCTATTCCAATTAGCTTGGGTAACTGCATTTAGCTGCATTTTTCCTAAACAATAATAATTCAACTCTAACAGGTAAGGCCTGTGATAGGGATTGAATCCAGGACTTTTCCGAGTGAAACACCCAGACTGCTAATAAATACCTAATTTAAATTCAGTGCAATCAAATTATTGATTTCAGTTCATTGCTTGCCTATTGTACAGAAGATCTGTGTGTGTTTTCTCTGTTACTACAAAAAAAGTTTTTACTTTCTCACAAATGGAATTTCAGGTCAGGAAGTATTGTTAATTTCTCTGTGAAATATTTGCAAAGCCAGTTCTTATGAGGGCTGTTCAAAGAAACATGGCCTGGCCTGCAGGAAACAAGTTGAGACAGTGATAAAAAACAGGCTTGTTTCTTCTGAAGGTAAGGTGGGCTTAAATGAATGGAAACCTACCATGGCAAACCTACACATTCATTCTAATTTACATTCCAGGACTATCAAATGTGTATACCATTTGCATGTAAAGCCCAAACTGTCCATTTCAGATCTTTCTGAGGCATCGCTGAGGAGTTTTAATTATGTCGATAAAACTGGATTGAAAAGGACAGCACGATCCAAATCAAAAAAATCCTGTGGCACTGATCAAAACACTGCCATCTACTGTGGTAAGCCAAGAGTACTGGCTAAAATCAGATGCCAGTAGCTTTGGGGTTTGTGCTGGCATTTAAAACATGAAATCAATGCCATCTCTGCTGGCGAGTGGACTTCAGTCTGTAACATTTCAGAAGCAGCAAGTCCACTTATTTGTATGAGAACTACAGCTGTGCTTAAATGGCTGCTGCCGCGACTGCTGCCGCGACACTCAGACTACCTTATTTACATTGAAAAGAACCCGGATGAGTGTATTTGCGTAATGCATTGATTTGTTTGTGGTTGAATGCATCTTTCACATACAAATGCAAACAATCAGTCTCTGTTGTGTACGCTTTCAGCTAATGAGATGGCTGGTCACTGGCCTCACTGACATTCAAGGGTAAAATAATGTAGCCTTAAGCTATCAAGGCTAACAAGCCATAAGGCAGAAGCACTGCAATGCAGAAAGAGCATTAGCATGATGTGCAGAGAATTCAATAGCAAAGTTAGTTGTTGAGATTTAAGAGTCCTTTTCCATGGCCCCCCTGTGTGGGATTAGTCAAAATCCCTTGTTTGACTTTAATATTCACCATTTATTCAGCCCAATTCAAACAAGGCCGCAGTAATAACCTCGAGTCATTCAAACTAAACAATGTGACTTCAGGATGAGAAAATGGAACAAGACAGAGAGGGGGGTTGTGGGGAAAGTGAAAAACAGAATAACATGGAAAGACAGGACATTAATGAAAAGGAAAGGTGGGGGGCTAGAGAGCTGACAGATACAGATATAACCTTAGAGACATACAGTAGGCTCAGACCACATCTGAGAACACTTTGAATGAAGGAGGTGTTCAAATAAACAGAGTCCATTATACAGTAGACACTTGGTTATGATTATGGTCGCTTGCTCTGAACAATGGAAGCCAACTGCAGCATTACCATATAAACGGTTAGGTGATACATTTCATGGTAAAATCCTTGGCTCTTCTGTGCATTTTTAGTTAATTCAATGGTCTATTAAATCTAACCATATCTGACAACAGATGGCTATTCAAAGCTCCATTTCACATGAATTTCTTAAGATTGATTTCTATTAACGCTCTACTATTTCTCAAAAGAGACACTGTTGCTGCTGATATACAGTATAATCCATAAAAGTCAATCAACACACTTCCATGATGTCTCATGAACCACGCATGCTTTAGTGAGGGGTTCCGTAGCCAGTGCAGTGATACAGTAACAGCAAACAGAACACCAGCTTTACTGTAAGGTTTAGATACATTGCTCAAAAGCAGGCATTCTCGAGGCAAGGAAGATAATTACTATTCCTCCCCTTGCAAAAGGGCCTCCTCATGCTTTTCTTTAGACACGGACTTCACACAATCATTTCATAAAATACCAACTGAGAAATATCAATTTGAGGCCCATATGCAGCATTAACATGTTTTGTTAAGGAAGTGTTGGCTAGCCTATTAAGAGTTAAAGGCAGGGTTACTCAGTCATCCTCAAGAATGCTTGTTAACTTCAATCGCAAACACACGTGTGTGGGTGTATACATACACAAAACACTGCAAATCTGTTACAGGCACACACACATACACAAATATACACACACACAAAATAGCTCTCAATGTAAAACATGTATATATCAAAAAGAAGACTAATTCAGTTGCTTTCCTAACACTGCAAATCTGTTACAGGCTACTGCTGCTTTATGATAGTAGCTTATCTGGCCCAGAGCAAACAAGGCTCCCATAAGCAGAGGTTAATAACGTGCGTAAACAACAGAGACCTCCTCTCTGAAATGGCCCATGTTCAATCAGCACCTTGGTCATGGCTCATAACAGCCAGCCTATCTGTTTATCTTCCCTATACCAAGGGATAGATGAGTCAGTATTAGATAGAGACACCGGGCCCACGAGCACATACGGGCGCGCGCACGCGCACACGCGCACCCACGCACACACGCACACACGCACACACACACACACACAAAGATAAAAAGAGGCATCTCTAATGTGATTGCAGCTGGCATTTCAACAATGGCTTCCCTTCGCTGACGCTCTGTTTTTGATGTCTCTCAATGTCAAAGGCAAACAAACATGGACGCTTGCAGGGATGGCCGCTAAGCCACATTCCATGTAGCGTTGCTTGTTTACCGGCCCCGCCCTGTAGCATTGTCGCCTCACCCAAAGCCGGCAGGGGCGCAGACCTTTCCTACGCTGCATAAACAGTTCCAGGAATATGTTCTGCCCAGCAGGGGCCACAGAAACAAATCTGTAGACAGCCGAGATCAAGCCATGAATTCAAATAACAATTCTCAGTGTTGAATTAACTCGGGGGGGGGGGGGATACAAAAAGAAATACTGCATGTTCAATATATTCTAGAGGTGTTGTCTGGCTATTCCTGTGACTTGTGTTTTTTTTATATGATGTCTAACCATCTAGGGTGGTTCTGCATTCCCTTTACTGCATCTACTCGATCTACAAATTTTTTTTTCATTATCACAATCTTGTTCTTTTTGTTCATACCCTCACTGAAAGAACAAGATTGTGGGTACAAGCGGCCAAAATGGGTTCTCTCAGGAGGGTGGCTGGCGTCTCCCTTAGAGATAGGGTGAGAAGCTTGACTATCCGTGAGGAACTTTGAGAAGAGCCGCTGCTCTTTCACGTTGAAAGGAGCTAGCTGAGGTGGTACGGGCATCTGGTAAGGGTGGCCCCTGGCGACTTCCCAGGGAGGTGTTCCAGGTACGTCCAGCTGGGAAGAGGCCTCATAAAAGAACCAGGAACAAGTGTAGATATCTCTACACTGGCCTGGGAATGCCTTGGGATCCCTCAGTAAGAGCTGTGATATGGCTCAGTAAAGATGTTTGGGGTCCTCTGCTTGAGCTGCTTCCCCGTGACCCAACACAGATAAGCGGTTGACGATGGATGGATATAATTAACCCAGAAGGTTGCAACCAGTCAATGTCACCTGTCCATGGAGAGCTGGGCCACCAAGGTGACGTCCGTCTGGTCTGAGGAGGGCTGGTACACATAGTGCAGGAAGTACAAATGTGTCCGGTGCACCGTGAATCGTTCCCGCCGAAACTCATAGCATGGGTCATCTTCGTCCAGCTCCAACAGAGTCTTCTGAAGCTGGAGAGAGACACACACACAGAGTTACCAAGGCCACGTAAACACATGGAAGAACTGCCGCAGGAATGAAAACCCTGAACAGCATTTGAAGCTCCATCTCAGAATTAAAAACCACCATCACCTTTTTTAAATATGTACTGTGTATGCAAAGCTAATTACAAAACTATCGTTGCCATAGTCAGCCTGTGATTGCGACTCTAACAAGCAAACTATTATAGAAATATATTGCTAAATTTAGCTAAATATGGCTCACTCAATATTGAAAGTCATTCTATATCACAAGGAGTACTAACCAATCAATATTATTTATGTTGCGTAAATAAAATAATCTTACATGGTAAAAATAAATGTACAATGTATACACATAATATGAAGTTGACAAAGGTATACCGGTAGTAGAAATAGTAGTAGTAGTTATAAACTATCAATTGGTGATTGAGCAAGGCAGGTTGAGCAAAAAAAACTAATGTTTACATTTTCTTTATTAACATACGGTTTACCTCCACTAAGCGAATGGCTAAAATTTGAACAGTTCTCTCTCTCACATACTTAGTATAACATAATGATAGAAATACTGAAGAACGCTGAATTACAAATCCAGGCCTCTGCACCTATATTCATATTTATCACATGACAATAAACTCTAAACAAAAAGAAAAGATCCTAAATCTATGTATTGCTATTGATGCTTAAACCATTAATGCTCGACGCAGTGTTCACATTCAGTAGGTGGGCAGCACGCAGATGTGTTGCATACGCTTCTCTCTCAATTTTACATTGCCAAGATGTGGGGGGAGAATCTACGGCTCGGGAGCCACGGTCGATTCCGCAGGGAAATACAGCCAGTAGGCTCACATTGCTCGACATCCCCGCACGTTAAGAGATCTCACATTTGATAAAAACACTTATGAGAATCCAGAGAACAGATCTGTCGGGGAAAAGAAGGATTCACTAGAGCATAGTGAAATGGTTAACATGGCGATTATGTTCGGCCTGATGTTTTCCTAGTTGGAAGAAGACATGCCTAGAACTCTATTCTTTGAATATTACAATGATAAGATTATCAAAATGTGGGTAAGCTCCACTGATAAATAATATTTCTAATAACTGTCTCAAGAGCTTTTCACAAACAATACACCAGAAGCTGAACACACGAACAACATGTAGTTCTTCAGCCTTTTTGTTAAAACAGGCTTGCTCATGCTGCAATGTTGTTCTCATCGTTCTAAATAACATCATCCCATTTTTTAATGTGGCTCTATAAAAAGAACAGAATTTTTGTCCAATCCCTGCTAGATCCTTCGGTGGGGACACATTCCTGTGCCCAAAGCGTCTCACAGCTGGACACAGCAAGCCGTCTGCTGTTTTCACAGGGCCCTGAGTGAAATTGCCTTTGCCCTACTTTTTGACCACTTTAACAGCATCTCGCCCTCTAGTGGACCCCAGACAAAATGCACACACTGCTCTAGCCAATCCCTGAGTGACTTCATTACGCTAATCATTGCTTTAATAGGATTTAAATTGCTGCTCAAACTCTGGAAGAATTAAGCGAGCAAACTATTTCCTGAGTGAAGGACACACCGGAGTTGCCTGAGAGAAAATAAAAAAAAAGGCTCTGGAAACATTATGATGGAGAATTATAATGTGATTAATTAACTGACCATGGAGCTGACACTTCAATAATTCTCATTGGCCTAGCCCGCTGTTGAAAACCCCACCACCAGAACAGTAGCTCAGTGACGACCTTTATCGGGTTAAGAGCTCAGGAGGTTTGAGGGGAGGATAATCTTCTAGAAGGGTTGATGAAACACTGACAGGGAGTCCACATGCTCCACATTGGACTGTCGCCTCATCCCACCCGCCTTAATTTTGACAGAGATATATCCACCGATCGCCCTTGTTCTCCTGCTCTGTGTCCAGGTTGTGAAGAAAGAGTCTCCCCACCGCGAGGATAACACACCATGCTGTCTGAAGCATGTGCCCGAGTGTGGTGAGGGGGGGAATGAAAAAAATATGTTTTTTTTTTTATTTCAAACAAGCTGGCTATTTACAGTGAGACCACCCCTGCGGCTCTCGGCGAAGGGTCGTTCGGTGAGGCTCGGTGAAATGAAATATCCTGTTGAAGTGTTTTCTGTCACCTGGCACCTGCGGTGGTAAGGGTAGGGGTGTGTTTTCTCCCCCTTGCTCAGGGAGAGACCGAGCTAACCTTGTCCTTATTACATACAGACAGGGAGGAATACAAGCTGGGAGTTTTCTTCCCCCTATTGGTAAGCCCATTCGGAGTGAGGGAATCTGTCTATTGCGAGTGGCAGACCCTCTGGTTCAACCCCATTAACCCCCTCAACTGCGCCATGTTTCCCCCATGGCGACTCAAATTAACAACCATCCCTCAGCTGACAAAGGCGGCACGTGAAATATCCCTTAATGTGCTTCGAAACTCTGAATATCGCGGCGTGTGTGCTTTGTGCCTCGATGCGTCAAGCCTCACGTTTTCCTTTCTGGCAACCGGTGTCTGTTTATTTCAGTGCACCAGCGACGACATGCCACACAATTTAAGGCGTTGCCTCCTCAAAACCTCACATAATGAGACATGAGACAGTTTAATACTTCAGCGAGGCTGAGATACAAAAGTTGAGTTTAGGTAGGTATAGGTTGCAAAAGCAGATAAAACATGACTGCCGCCAAGATTTCATCTAAAATGTCCCTCCTGGTTAGCGTAGACATTTTTTTCAAAGTGCACCCAGTGCAGCATTTGAATGCTGGACACCATAAAATATGATGCTGATCATCTAAATCAGGGGTTCTTAACCTTGTTGACAGAGGGACCCCTTTTAGAGGTTGAAAATATTTAATGACCCCCCCCTTTGCCACAGACAACACATTGTGGTCGGGCATCTTCATCACTTGTTTTGTAAACACATACTTTTCATTCCATTTCCTAGTTTTTTTAAAAAATTTTTATCCTTTTTAGCTTTGATTTTCTCCACATTATCTTTAGCTCGCACACTTCCAGTTCTACCTATTGATTCCAGTGCTACCATTGCTAAGCTAATTACGACTGCCAGTAGCCTAACTTGAAATTAATTGTGGCCCGCCAAATATAATTTTTTTATGTAATTTGATTATTTGACCAGTAGGTGGTGCCATCAGACACATTGTATGCACTTGCAAAAAAGTATCCCCCAATTTAATATTTTGGAGAGGGGGGCATTGAGATGCGTATGCTTTTTGGAGATTTAACACTAAAGAGTTATAACAATGCAAGTTTAAACTATCAACTACTTAAAAAAAATTATAAACTGGTCTGCAACCAGGGACTAGGAGACTAAGGGAATTTCCGGAACGGCCAGTCAATGTTATGGCCGTGTAGGTGGAGGCTATGGCCGCTGCATCATGCACCAATAAAATAAAAAGAAGTAGTGCCATTTTCACTTTGAACAAGGCATGAAAACAATGTAACAATTTTACTGGACAGATCCAAAATCCTTCTGTGAAAACCTGAATGCACGACAAGCAAGACTATTTAGCTCTTTAAGTCTACATGGATGTGAAAAGGGAGTTATGTAAAACATTTGGAGAGTCTAATGTTGTAAAATTTAAAAAGTAGAACACTTGTTTGGACCGCCGTCAAAGTGAGGGAGACATCAGCCTGTAGATGCGGCAGTAGGCTACCGGAATTCAGGACTACTTGAGATGTCAGGTCAGCATTTTCAGTGTTCAGAAAATTATAACCATGAATCAAGCTTGTACGTTGGCATTACCGTTAGGCCTAATTAAGGTTTCAGTACCAGTCCGACAATGCAGCAACATTAAAACCTGCTATTTACACCACTGCAACTCAACAAAACTGTATTGCCAGGATACATTCACAAGTCTGCTCGCTCAACTACACAAAGCGACCAATCTGTCCAGCTGTCGCTGAGGTCACCTTTGTGTTGCTCCGGGGAGGCGCATCTTTTCAGTGACAGCAAAGTAAAAACAACAAAACTGATGCATTTCTGCAAAAAAGGGTGAACATAATAATGTAATATCATGTTAAAGGCCTACGTTGGTGGCCTATTCGTCCACGTTATGCCTGCATCGCTCACTCATGATCCTATTCAAAACCATCTCTAAAAACGACTTTCCGTTATTCAGTTTTTTAAATTATATTAGGCTATTCTGTATGATGCCCGAGAGATCGTAAATAATAGGAAAATCGGGGACAATGACTCATCCATATTCATCCATAATATGTTTATAGCGCGTGAGTTTGAGTAGCCCAAAGTAGTCTACAAAAAAAAAGGTTTAAAAGTTTAACTTGAAATGTGTGATCGTCAATTTAACTATTTGGATACATTTAATGCATGTTCCTTCCTAGGAATCTTGGTTGGCCTGATTGGTCACATTTGAGATTAAAACATATTCTGTGATGGTTTATTATCATGTGCAGACAGCTACTGTTTGCAGAGCAACATTGCAAAGTGTTATTTGGTCTGACTGCTTGTCATGCTTGTCCAATGTCAATACGCATCATTTGACAATAGTGAAACATTATTTCATTTCAATGTTTCAATAGAGAAGATAGTGGCCCTAAAACAGATTGTTGTTATAATAAAACAAAAGACTACAAGATGCTTGTGTTTCTCATCATCATTCCCTAGGTAAATTTGGGACAATACACAATAGATGTAGTTTTAGTTAGGAATGCGAATTATCAAATGCAGCCCCTGAATATGTATAAAATAATTGATACAGCATGGATATCAACAG
>JAODVN010080057.1:0-10019 GCA_025434125.1 Chologaster cornuta
GTGTGTGTGTGTGTGTGTGTGTGTGTGTGTGTGTGTGTGTGTGTGTGTGTGAACTATAACACAATGGTGAACATTCCCTCCATTTCTAAAATGTAGAAGAAAAAAAAAAGCGGCATTGGCTGCAAATTATTATTATTACAGATAATGTGAGCAGGAGCATATAGTCTGTCATACATCTGTTAAAAATGTATGAGTAGGCGAAGAATATGAGAAATAATATATTCTTTAATTCATGATAATGTATTTTCACCAGGTTTGACGATTGGAAATTCCCTCACAAAAGCCCATTGTTTTGACAAAAATTATAATATAGCCTATATGTAATTTAGCAGACAACTTTTTACAGAGTTACAGTAAAGACATTTACCATTATTACTAGTATTAAGAAGCAGGTAGTTGTTAGGGAACCGTACGTGTAGGGATGGGTACCGAACTTGGTACTTAAGAGTACCGATTGAGATTAAATCAAACAGTACAATTTTTTGGTACTTTAGCGCACGTAAAGAGAGAAACGTGAGCAAGATTACATCATCCCTGCAAGGCCTGCAGCTTGTTAAATGTTCAACACAATCACAGGCTATAATGAGCCAAAAGAAATTACAGGTTTACCTTTTTTCTGTACTTTACTCCCACTTGTCATGAAGGGTTACTTTTATTCAGGGCTGGCTGCAGGAGTTTCGATAAAAAAGTTCTGGCCTATTTATAAATTTTCGCTGTGCCTTTGAGACTAAAGGAGTTTTCAGTATCTAGTCTTCATGTTCAATGAATTAATAGCTCTTAATTTTAGCGCGTTACGCATCTATTTATCATTAATTTATCCCATCAAGGGGACTCAATCACGACACAACATCGCTTCCAGCTCTCGACAACGTGGGTTCGTGTAAAACATTACGTAGTTGAAGTTGAGACTGGAGCACTGAGATAAACAGATGCTGTAGAATTGGCGGTATGATAAAGCTAACCTGACATGCAAGAGGAATTGTTGTAAAAGTAAAAGCGAAATTAACAGCGAAATAAAACGGAAGATTGCGAGATCATGGTCTCGCGAGGCTGATCACGTCTCCTTTTTCAGATCAAACTAGGCTTATCGTTTACGCAATACTTACAACGTGCTCATTTTGGGTTTAACCCTGTAGGCTAACTACATTTAGCGTCATTATGAAAGTGTGCCACACTAACGTATTTCTCCTTCAGAGAATGTAGTTCATACACAGCATAGCAGAGTAGGGGGCGTTCAAGAAACCTGAGGGAGGCACAGTTCAATAATACTTACATTAGGCTGTAGGCTAAAGCAGAACTCCTAAAACATGTTGTTTGTAAAGAGTCAGTTAGGCAATTTTTTTCCCTAGGCAACATTAAATTAAATAAATACAAATTATTATTACAAAGAATAAAGTACCGAAAAAAGTACCGTATAGGTACCGGTACCAAATGTAAGGGTACGGCACTGGCACTGATTCAAATGTGAACGGTACCCAACCCCACGTACGTGAGGCTTGAACTCACTACCCTTTGTCAATAATTCAATATATACCACAAAAAAATACTTTTTTTTTACGGTATTTCGATAAGCTATACATTACACAGCATTTGTCACTGAATGACGGAATGAGAATGAAAAGAAACTATGTGCGTGATGGCTTCCACTACAGTGCTAAGCAGTAGTAGCCTAGGCTAGTAGTAGGTTTTCATGTCAAACAGTTATGTTATATTATCTATCACCCAACAGCAAATGTAACAGAAAGGCTGAATATTACATATTATGTCAGCTTCCTCCGCTAACAGTCAGTAACGGCTTGTGTGGAACTTAGCTGAGTCTTATTCATGGTAAACAGCACACCAGAAGGCTACTGACACCTACTGTCTGACAAAAATATAGCCTTCATAAATTATAGATACTAACAGATAGAAAAGAACACGTTTGAAAGATTTTTCTGTGATTTCACATTTGTTTGTATAAAGGCTAAAATATAAAAGGTGAACATTTATTTGCGCCATTTTAATTAATTAATTCAATATTATATAGTTTTATAGGAGATTTTAGACTTGACAAATCCGTTGTGGGCATGCTTAGCATTATTTCTAAAGCTTGCATTGTTCATATAGTAAATGTATTGTGATATATATTTTGCCCATATTGTCCAGCCCTACCCTAACTCAAACATTTCCACAACCACTACATAGATTCACTGAGCACATATGGGAGGACAGAGAACGTATACACTTTACACTACATCCTCCCCCTCCCCAAATAAATGTTACAGTGTGTAAAACAATAGGTTGTAGTCACTAGGTGGTAGTGTTGCAGTTTTCAATGGGAACCTTATTTGGCACTGGTTGAGACATTATAAGAAACCACTGCAAGAAGTTACCTACAGCAGTGGTTGATGAAGTGTCTGCCAGCCTTTGAGGCTACTGTTACTGGGATGGCTTTCCTCCATAGAGGGGAGTGTTTAAAGTCCCATCATTTCTCAGTCTTTCCGTCATTATTACAGAACAGTGGCTGGAACATCTCACGCCTGAATGCCAACAACGTTAATAATGGCATGAGCACAGCCGAGCGACAGTGCCAAATGTCAAGTGTGACAGCTGAGAGGGCAAAAGGCAAAGCTAAAACGAGGCGTGCAGCCACACAAATAGCAAAATACGCCACAGCCTCGTTTGAGATCACAGAGAGCAGATATTTAGGTCAATTTAAGGATGCAACAAACGTTACAAAAGGCGACGAGAGAGATAGCGAGCATGCTAACGAAGCTAAGCCAGATGACACTCATTAGCGCAGGGAGCTACGAGGGGCTGAGGCCGTCTCTGAACAGTGGAGGGGTGGGGGGCATCTATCACACTACACCTCATTACCTCAGTCTTTAGACTCGTGCCAATGGCAAATTCACAGTGATACACACACTCAAAGTATCATAAAAAAATGCAAACGTTACAAACATGTATAAAAACTGTAATTTTCAAGAACATACGACTGCCATTTAAAACCTTTCAATTCTTCTAATTTTGAAAACTGCAACGGGGCGTTGCTACATGGTTTAGCGGTGGCTCTAATGAGATTTCCGCCCTGCCTATCCTTTCCAAGAAGTAAGCTATGCTCCCATCTGCCGCCTCACATCTACAAGCTTATAGTCTCTGGAGATCTACTGACTGGCTGTCGATCACTCACTCTGCATCCATCGTTTGCTCATTAAGGACCCTGGATCATGCCATGAAGAATGAGACGAAAGACAGCGAGAGAGAGAGTAAAACCTGCCAACTAAGCAGACCCTTTAACACAGGTCTCAGAGTGCTCTTCTCATTATGGATGTGAATTCAAACTGCCTTCCAACTCCATTAATCGACACTGTTCTTTACAGATTCCTTTTTGGTCCATGGTATTTGCATCCAGGTGTAACAGAATACATTTTGGTATTATAAACAAATAAAAGCTGTTTATGTAATTAAGATTAGATACATTAGGTCAAAAAAGAGCCGTTGTGCCACAAATGTGAGCTGTTACTTAAAAAAAATTGTTTGCCTGTGATGCTAAAGTGGATGCGACTATACTGCTGATGCAAAACAAAGGTTTTAGTTTACAAGTGTAAAGAAGGTTGATACAAGTAATGCTAACTCACCTTTGGTTTTCTGTTCAGAGGCCTGAAAAAGAAAGCAAAAACAAAAAGCTATGAACAGGCTGCAGACTCATAATCATTTACGCGTTTGCCTCTATGCAAATTAAATATTTAAATGGAAGAAGGTTAACTGGATACGTGTTAGGACAGCTAGCCAATAACGGTTGTAAATTAATCTGCTGTAACACTTGCAAATATGAGCCTTGAATGTACAATTCAGGAGCATGCATGTATCTATCAGTCCATTAAAACCCCAAAGTTTGCTATGCAGTTCACACACCTTTTTCTGAGCAGCTTCCTTCTTTTTCTTCTCTTCTTGCTTTTTCTTTTTCTTTTCTTCCATCAAATGGTTCTCTTCTTGTATTCCTTGCTTCTTCTCAAGGCTTAAAAAAAAAAAGTAGGCATGTTAGTTTCTCATTTAGCAGTGTTGACCCAGAAAGTGGGCAAATGCATCCCAAGGCTAAGGAAATATAAACAGTAAGAGATAGGGACTCATGAAACAGATACAACATTTAAACCCCTGTAAAACTGCTACTGGAATAGGCTTAGAAGAACAACCATCTACTTCTTAAAAGTCACGGTGCCTAGAAGCCACTAACTGCATGCGCAGCTGCAAAAACATAACTAAAAGTTAGCTCTAGCCCAGTCTCAGTTCTGTCTCCGTCTACTTGGACCACAATGACAATATTCAAAAGAAAGAAAACAAAGACACCCTTATTTGAGTTCAACAAATGGCTATTGGGTGGCACTCTGAATTGAAATCGACAGTGTCAATGTCAGTTCAACAGATTTGCTCTGATGTTGCCACTCTCAAACGATCAATGGGCCAACACAAATTTGGCGGCCAGATGGGAGGATTAGAGTCTGCTGTAACTATATCTGCATTGAAATCTCAGCAGACAATGTTACCTGATGAAGTGTAATTGAAGATGATTTGGACTCTCTGGGTTTTTCCCGTTGTGCGTTTGCTCTACTCCTGGTCTTTGGCTATGTTAGGTGGGGGAGAGGTGAACTATTAGAGGGCCTTGTATAGAAGTACAGCAAGGCACCAATCAGCTCTGATACTACATTATCAGCATTGGGGAAAGACACTGGCCTAACACGCAGGATGGGTTGTCATGACAGCAGGTGGAATTAGAAGAGGCATAGATGCATTTACAATAATATCACATGGCTAAAAAGGCACAGTTCCTGTATAGGGGAGTGAAGAGTGAGCCCTCCATGAGCTTTCTTCCAAGTAATGCATTGATTACAATGGTGGGCCTCCTTCAACATAAAATGCATCTCTTCATTTGTGATCATTTCGTGACTACTTCACTATAAGCATCAGTAGCCAATACAATGTTTCGTCGTATCACACAGGGAGTGGAAAAGCTCTACGAGTGCAACATCTATTGGAATAGGAGCACCACACTTTCCCAATGGCCAATCAAAGTAATCCTATCCAAAGGCACGGTGCATTTTGTTGCACCTCCTGCAACAAAATGACATTTCCCTGTTGTGCAAGACAAAAGCACAGCCAGTGGCGTCAAGTTCGATTCAGCAGTCACATCTCGCTACAACGCTCTCCCATGAATCGCTTCATTTTTTTGAATCAAGGCAGCAGAAGGGAAAAAATAAAGTGCAATTGGGATTCATATACCTTCAAACTGCAAATAAAAACCTCAGCTATTTCTTTGCTGCTGCAGGCAACAGTGGTGTGGGCCATTGGCTGGCAACAAGCACTCCCTGGGGCCGTGGTGTTCAGCCTCAGCACTGAACTCAAAATCAGCGTGGTCGCTGAAGCTCAGCATTATAGTTCCTATAGGAGAGCTGGGCAAGTGACAATTACAGCTATTAATCACACAATAGGACTCGGGCAGCCTGTCAAAACCTAGGCTGACATCTGACTGGCACTGACAACACCATACACGTGATTGTTCAAATGTCTGTCTAGGTCAACACAGCTAATTGCAAAATGGAAATCCAAAAGCTAGTCGCATTTCATCTTCACCTAAGACCAAGATGAAATTATTGACTCCAAAGCATTCTGTCATCAAACTGGCAGTGACTAGCTTGCTGCTAGCTGGAAGCGGCTGACTAATCTGCAGTTTGCATGCACTGTGCTTTTGCACACAGTTATTACCAGTGCAGTCTGGAGCAGGGGACAGAACACCTGCCTCCAATGTGTGTTAGAGGGGGTAAAATACCGTTAGCATAAGCCTTGCTGCCGCACTCTCTCTAAGCTAGTAAGTGCCAAAGAGCAGAGGACATGTGTACTATAAATAGAGCCTCTTCATAATTGGACTGTACTGGTTGTGGGCCTTGGATTGGATGAATGGAGAGCGCTTAGAGTGAAGCCCCAACAGACGAAGCCATACTCACCAATTCATATCGGAAATATTTGTTTGTTTTTTTGTTGCCAAGAGGCTGGGAGTGAAATCTGCTGGTGCAGCTGCCCAGCTAAAAATAGCTAGCTCTGCTACATTCAAAGGCATTGGTAGGGCTCATGTCATGGAGGATCAGAGGACAAGAGCGATGTGACAAGTGAGCCGAGGGGAGCAAGAGGAGTTCAGCTTGAGATTCATCTGGTCCCTGAACACAGTGGCGGCAGGGTCCCTCTCTAAGGCAGTGCTTTCTACCTTGCTTTAAACAGTGGACCTTTGGATTGTTGAGAGATACAACGAGGAAAGAGATAGGATCCTCCAACCCACTGTGATGCCCAGTTGAGGCTGGGATCACATTTGATTAGCATTAGGGGCATCAGTGCACTGGCTTTGAATTGGACTGATGAAACAAGAACACCTACATGGTAGCACATGGTCACCAAACACCTCTAACCTCTTTAAACTTCAGACTCAGCTAACTGTTTGTTTGAAGCTGTCCGTTTTCACACAGAAATGACAATGTTTTAGGAATGCTAGCTTCAACCACAAGAGCAATTGTGCTAAAGAAAAAGAAAGAAAAAAAAGAAAGAAATACCTGATAATTATAGACAATTTATTTAGTTAACCAATTTGTGAGCCTACTACCAAATGTATGCGCCTATTGCCCTATAAACCAAATATAATAACGTATATATAACGTCATCCGCTTAAAGCGGTACTATTAAAGGCCATTTGCCGAGCCTGGGCTGTGTAGAAGTACAGAAGTGATTATTGTTTTAACACGCACAGAGAATGGTAAGCTGGCAAAAGGCCACAAGAGAATTGTTGAATATGCTAAAAAGTGTTTTACTGTAGCTAACATTTAGCTTGCGAGAGCTGACTTTACCTTTAAGCTACGGTACATCGGAAGCTCCAGTTTAGAGCAGAGGGGCACATCCTGCCCAGTGTCAATGTAATCCTGTTGATGATCTCACTGGCTGCTGTGAATTACTCTCTACTGTCAGAACAGGATTAGCAGTCAGTGTCCCTCTTAAAACTACACAGCCTCTCGCTGACAAAAGGATATCCAGTGATTTTGTTTTCTGTGTGATCATTTTAAAAGCGGGCATCCAGAGAGGGTGGACACCAAGGACAGACCAGTAGCAGGTGTAAAGCTAGCACCGTAGAGCTGGTGTAGGGCAAGAGAAGGGCTGACGCATATGTGGTGCCTTATCGTATTACATTTCTACCAAACTGTGGAAAAGGGCCTCACACACTTCATTAGAGCGCTGTACGTGGCTGGGGGATTGGTTTGAGCACATACATATAAGCATGCATGTGTTGTTGTGCTGGGAAGCGGGGGGTGCATTGGATGTGCTTGCTGGGCACAGAGCCAGGAATGCCAGCATCACAAGATAAACAAGAGCAGGACGAGCTCTGGGCAGAATGCTGGGAGAATGTTGGCTGGCAACCACGGCAGCAGAATCCCTGGCAACATTGCATTCCCTGTGTAGTTATCCTAAAGACAGTTGGATGACACACAGCTTCCTACTCCTCTTGTGAAAAAGAGAAATCAAGTCATGTGGCATGTTATATTTTAACTAGGTAGGCTTTTCCCCTATGCGGTCTTACTCTCAACCACACAAAACATGTTAATACAGGTCTTTGTGTGTCTGGCAGGTTCTAAAATGGATAGCTAAACAGCAATGTCAAGCTCCCACTTCACTGCAAAGAGGATTGTATCGTCTTAAGTACTTGAAGCCATTTTTAATGGTGCAATGTTAATGTACTCCTGCCTAGAGCTTGGACACTCAGAAATATGATTTTGACAGGCTTTTTCTGGCCAGGTCTGTTCACATATTAGGCTAAACTTTGTTTATTTTTAATATGTGTAGGTAGACACATGAAGGGTTGTCTACCTGATCACAGAACATCTCCACCAAATACCTTGTATCAAAGAAATAAACCCATTTGTTTTCAGTTTCCAGTTTCATTATTGTGCACTGCACAATAGCCTGCACGTAATGGAAGCTCTCATAATGCATAAGATGTTTTTTATTGCTAGAATGGGAAATTAAAAGAGATGTCATAGCAGTTTACACGTAAAAAATACAAAGCTATCTATTCTAGAGCCCACCACTCAATTATTGAGTAGTTTCTAATGTATTTCATTTTTGTTGTTAAACTCCATTCTTGTGTGAAGTAGTAAGAAAAATATGACATACCAAATGCTGACTTTCTGAGCTATGCTATTTTATAGAAATCTACCTCAACATTTTTATAGATGATATTATTTGAAACGAAACAACCCCTAAACAAAGTGACATAATCTAGCACAAAGTCCTCATTTTTGGAATCTAGTGCTGCTGTGCAAAAGAGCTGTCATGATTCTTTAGTGAAGGTCAGTCTATGACCTAAGTTGTATAGTAATCAGAGCATTAAGTGGCCTCTTTTTTGTTATAAAGCCCCCTTTGGGGCCTCCCTGTGAATACACTGGCTCTGTCACTGGCTTGGTTGCTGCCAGGGTGCCCCTGCAACACCAGTGGGGCCAGATCCGCATCAGGAACAATTTGCAAAACCAGCAGGCCTTAGGGCTTACATCAGTCTGCTCTCTTAGTGCATAGGGGTGATGGCATATCTGCACGCTGCTTGCCAGAATGTGTGCAACTGTGGTATGTCAAGTGGAAGTCAGGTCTTTGGGGGCAATGCCATTATTAAAAGCAAATACAAGGTGTGAACCCACCTCGCCACTCTACAAGCCTATTATACAATTTATTGAATGATTAATCTATATTCAATGACTATTTATAGTGAGACCTTTATCTAATCGAACAGTCCAAAATTAGGTTTTAGCAGGGAAATCTCAGCTCCTACATTTCCTTATCACTTCACTATATCGTAGATGCAGCACTCACTGGAAGCCCCAAGCAAACGTTTTGACAACATACCAACGCAATCAAAAGGAAGACCACATAAATGTATGCATATTTGCACAATTCGCGTGGCAGCAACCAAAAACAACATGGAATCTAAACCAAACTAACATAGAAAGGTTCAACTAATTAACTGAAATACATTGGAATAAGATAGCGTTCAACCTTTAAAGGGGGCACTATCAGACATAAACAAGATCGGCTTACTATGGAATTGGCACTAGGACATAATCTCAATTAGGTTGTTGAGATAACTAATAAGCTATTCAACATTAGCTCAGCATTATAATGCTACTATACTGCTGTAGCGTAGTTGTATGCGCTCATAAGGCAATCCGTATTACCATAGAACAAAAACACACCTCCAAAAAACATTTAAAAAAGCGCCCGACCTAACCTTAACATATCTCAGCAAACGAAACATTTGCATATCGTGAACAATGCAGTCGAGCTTATGCAATTTAAGTACATATTTACATTAAGGAAATATTTAGGACAGCTGCTACTGTAGGTGATACAACATGCAGATAAATATTCAGCATTTTCAAATGCACAGCTTATAGCGCTTCAAAATCGACGTGGATCAAACAATAAACGATCGTACAGAACGTCCCCCAAGAAAGCCATAACACCTCTATGCAATTCCAACAGTGCAAAGCAATTGAATCCTTTTTGAGCCGCTATTCGCCATAGGGATTAGTAAATCCTACCATGAAGTGTTCAGTGGGTTCTCGTCGTCGGCGGTGCCTTTGCAGCCATTTTGTAGTAACTGACCGGAGAAGCAGCGCCTGACGCTTGACTCGGTGGTAACGGGGAAGAGCTTCGCCGAGCCACGTGACCTCCAATAACAAACACACTGGTCCCGCTTTCCCCGACTCCTCCTCGCCGTTTCCATGACAACAGCAGTCTCCCCATCTCTTCCCTCCAATCTCCACTCTTACATTGTTTAAGAAGCCGCCAGTAGTGACTCTAGCTCGCGTTAACATACACCGTGTAGCTGGGTTTGTGCTTTCCCCGCCATGCCTGCCACGCTATTTATAGCCTAGCTGAATGAGAAACCAACTGAAAATTAAGAACACCCTTTCACCAACAGAGGGCACAATTTCAACAAATTAAAATCAGAAAGT
>JAODVN010080167.1:0-10015 GCA_025434125.1 Chologaster cornuta
GTGTGTGTGTGTGTGTGTGTGTGTGTGTGTGTGTGTGTGTGTGTGTGTGTTAAAAACTCATTTACACGTCGATTACAGGTGCCAGAATCTCCCAGCGGGCTTGGCTGTGAACATTCGTTTCCATGCCAGTGCTGCTGGGTCAAACAGGTGAGACAAGCTAGCAACACCTGCCCCAGGCGTCTGTGCACCAAGCAAGCAGCCCGTTATGCTGAGAGGAGATGGGAAAGTCGCATCAGACAACAACTCTAATTTTGCATTTGGAATAATCCGATAAAATTATCTCTAGTCTAAACTGAACATCAATGGTTAGCGGTGCTGGGTGGGTATTCTGCAACTGACACTGACAAGCACTACTAAAACAATGGAAACGTCCATATGGCTGTACTATGCTCCTGAAGCCAGTCATATCGGATATGGCTAATTTCACCTTGTTTTAACTTTTAGCTTCAGTTTAGCACATTACTCCTACCTAGCGGCAATAGGCTGGTATCGCTGTTACTATGCTGCATGCCCTCCAACTGGTTTGCTTAGTTTTATTTACACAGGAACATTGCATTGTCTCTACAGAGATTTAGTTTCGGCCTTTAGTCAGCAATTCATGTGCCTAATATATCACACACAAAGCATGACGATAGTTCAGGCAGACCACAAAGTCACGCCCGGCCGCTTAATCTAAACTGTCAGCTGATCACATCAGCTCACTGCTCAGCTGATCTCAGTGACCAGGCTGCTCATCTGATCACAGCAAAGCATAGGATTGGCCAATCTAGTCAGGGCGCTTATTTAAGCGTCTTTAGCCTACTACACCCATTCTTGGTGATTTTTTGCATCCCACCTCCTCCTCTAATGCTGTGTTTGATAACTTAATGTCACGGTGTTGTCACTGAGGCTTGCTCTGTTCTGCACCCTATGGGGGGCTCTGCTCTCTTGGGATTTCCTTGTACACGCATCTCCTTGTACGCTCATAGAGGGCGGGGAGCTCCCGGAACAGAGCCATACCTCCAAATATAATTTACTTGATGCAAATAAAATACTGACTATAGTGGTCCTGACATATGATTCTGTCCGTTGTCAAAGTACCAGGGGATCTCAACTCGAAAATGTGTTCTGAATGTTTAAAGACAGCACATTTACACTTATAAACGAGGCTACTTAGGAGACAGCATGTGTAGTTTGCAGAAGCTTATGAAAGGAAGCACTACATAAACTGTTATGTGAAATGAGATGCCCTAAGGCAATGGGAAATTTGTCAGGAATCTGTCTTTCAGTAGTCCCAATTTCTACTTCTAAACAGTGCTTGTCTCTGAGTGACACACCGTGATAGCCACCAAATGAGATTTTTGAAAAGCCAAGTGACAGTTTGTGAAAGTATTCACAATCAAATCATGTGTGGCACACTAGTGTGAACTGTGCTGGTGTTTTGTGATGCGATTCTCTCTAGAAAATATATAAATAAATAAAAAATGTACCCCTGTATATACACAGTACAGTATTATTTCTGGCATTTCAAAAATAACTACAAGCTGCTTTGACACAGCTGTTAGCAATGCAACATTCTGACCCACCTCGTCAGTAAGCCACATTCTCCAATATGTTGACTGCAACACATGTAAAGGAGGCAACACACACACACACACACACACACACACAATAAAATACACTGTTAGGATGCAAATTGTAAACCACCCGCGTAAACCTCTTAATGACAACTGCGATAAAGGTGTGTCAATTGATGTTTTTAATCATACGTTGGCTACAATGTACAGTCCAGTAAACAGGTTGGGGCGGTGAGGGCCAATTAAACTTATCCATTCATAAAAAGGTGGGTAGAGGTTCCTGGACTGCTGAGAAGAGACCCCCACAAACCCATCCGCACTCTCTCTCACACACACACACACACGCACGCACACACGCACACACATACGCGCGTACAGTCACATACTGAGCCGACCTTCACCCTTTCAACTTGTGAGTTGAACATTTCACAATCTTAAACCTACACTCATTCTTGGCATGCAGGAGAGAATGGAGTGTTCTGTATCATCTCCCATGCACAAGCACACCTAAGCTCTATAATATGCTCCGTCTGTAGAGTTTGGCTGAGTTTAATGAGTCGGCAGAGCCTGGAAGAATCAACAATAGAAACGTGCGGCTGGGTGTCTCACCAGTGGTCTGTACTTCATGATTCTTCTGTGAACGGACAGGCTCTAAGTACTGCGCTAGTCCAATGTGGCCTCACAGCAAGCATTTAAATCCACGGTTTGTTTCAAGAGCTCGCCCGCTTCGTCAGGGCCGTGCGGGAGAGAGAGAGAGAGAGAGAGAGAGAGAGAGAGCCAGCTGCTATTAGCAAATCTCTCTCTTCTCTTCTTGCGCGCTCCCTCTCGTGCATCCACTTTCCGGCTGTGCCTCACGCTGGCAGCAGAGGAAATAGTCCCTGTGTTGGGTGACACCCCCGCTCCCCCCCCTCCCCTCCCCTAACTGTTCTCCACCCTGGCCAGCTCCCCTGACCTAGCGGAATCTGGCTGTATGCTAGTGCCGAACACACTGGACTCTTCCCTTGTGCCGTCACTCTGCGTTAGCCTCTGGCTGCTCGTAAACACAGGAGGGTTTAATAGAGGTTAGAATCCGTCCCCCCCCTTACCACTCTTACATGCACATCCGGCCTCAACCCCCCCTGAGGAAACTGAGGATGGATGTGCGTGCGCGGAGATACAAGAGCATTGTGAGGTTAAAAAAAAACGATAAACATAGGTTAATGAATATTAATATAATTAAGATTAATTTACTTCTATGCCTCAATTTCTCTCCTCTCCTCTTGGAAAGAGACCAAAAGTTTAACATGCTGGCAGGTAAGCACAAACACACACACACCAGGTAGAACACATTTCGCACACACAACCATGACTATGGTCTAATTATATTATGGGAAGCCTAATTACTCTGGACTGGTATTTTGCTAATGTGTGCACAAGCACACACACACACACACACACACACATGCAAACATGGCTGTGTTTTAATACCATTATGAGAGGCGTAATCACTCTTGTGCGTGCACGCACACACAGTAGATCAAGGGCCTCTGCTTGTAACACATCTGCTTGTTAACACTAATAGCTACTGACATTTTGCAGATGCTGGGTGTGTGCTATTGAGAACAAAGATGGAGTCAACTTTCCACTGGAGCTGCTGAATTAATATAGAATACAGGGACCATTTGTGGAAAGCAAATGAGTATGCCGACAGCTTCTCCTCCAAAGCAGCTAGAATAGCAAATAGCAAAAATGATCCCATTAGGCTAATAATCAAAGTTAAAGCTTTCTTACAGTTACACCACGCTCATCACAGTAAGACTCAAATACTCATTGGTCAAGTCAAGAAAAGGTTGATGTCTGAGTTGAGTGTACTCAACTATAATCTTAGGTTGAAGCCATGTAGTCTTGTGTGCTTAAACAGGGTTACAGAGCCCCAGTAAGAGCCCTAGGAAGTCTTTAAGGGTTCACCCTGTGGTTTTTACCCAGTGTCAAAGTAAGCACACTGTATAGAAGCCTACATGAAATAAGTATCAAATTGCAGGGATTGCTTTCTTTATTCTGTGACTATCTGGACTCCGGACAAAGCTGGTCCACCTAATGTGTGGTGAAGGGGTCTTGGCCTGAGAGGTTCGAGGGGTTTAGTATCAAAGAGCACAGCTGAGGCAGGAAAGACAGGTTTTACAGGCCTCATTATGAGGACCACCTCCTTCCTGAGGATCTAAGAGAAGGAAGCAGGACTGTAAATGGAGCTTGCAGCGTCCCACACAAGGCCCATATCAGGCCAGGGATTACACTCACACACATTTACCTCAGATTGACACCGGATATTAAGTGCAGGATCCAAGATTTCCTGAAAGATACAACTCTTTAGGAGATAGGACCAGAGGAGAGAGAGGACAGAGAGGAGAGAGAGAGAGGAAAGAAGGAAAGTTTCTTACAAAATGCCATATTCTTCTCATTTTGTGTTTCGGGGTTAGTTGCGTCCCCTAGGGGGCATTTAGAGAATGACAAGGGGGGGGTTAAGGGACCTGGACAATGGATAGGGGGGTGATGGTTTGGTTTAGACAAGGTTGAGAAGCACTTCAGCATCTGGGCATCTTTCTCACTCCACATCACACAGTGTGCTTAGGTGAAGGCGACGTCTAGGCCGAGCTAATGCTGTGGCCCGTCTAAACCCTTCCAACTCAAAGACAGCCATGTGGAGATACTGATACCCACACTGAACACGTGATAACACAACAATAAGAGAAGGCACTGCATCCTCTCACTGCCTGTAGGGAATCTGTGTAATGCATCTCTCACTTTCTCTCTCTCCCTCGTGACAGAGAGCAGAGAAACAAAATGATAATGCCCAGTTAGCCCACAGCTAGAATAGCTTATATATTATTATTATTATTATTATTCCAACTTCTTTCATCCAAGTGGAGTTTACTATTCTGTCCGGTTTAAGCGACTGGCCGGTGTGTGTGTGTGTGTATTCTGCAGGCTCATGCTGAGGCAGCATATTTGAGCTGAGTTGGAGGGGAGGCTTTTCTGACCACCAGTGCTTGCGCTGTCAGACATTTAACCCTTTCCCCACCACACAGACAACTTTTGCTTGGCCTATTCCACACGTAACAGGCACTATGCATAATTAAATAGATCCCCTTTGCGCAAAAAGATTTAAGCAACTTTAAATAAGTAGTCCCTTGGCAGGACTCACTCACAGGTGACAATATTCCAGCAGACAAAATGTAAAATTCCATTTGGCCTACTTTTCAGTCAGTAGCGGCTAATTCCACTTAAATAATCATCCATTTCAAAACAAAAGATTTAGAAGAAACACAAAGCAACTGTTGTTTTAACTTTAAACCTAACGAGGCCTTTTGCACCTTAGAATACACGTGTTCTAAAGGCCCATTTGATGCGTTGCAGCTACGTGGACCCTACGCCCTAGGCTGCCTCTAGTCACCTATCCTACGGCGTACCTTGTAAAAATGGAACTACTTGTCCATCCATCGATTCCACACAGCCATCAACAGTCCTGTGGATGCAAGCCCATATGCCAGAGTGCTTTTGAAGTAAGTATCTTTATAACAACGCCCTGTACATCCACAGATTATCTCCCTTTAACAATCCTGGTATTACATTTGTTTGGAAAGATACGTTTTTATATGCCTTAATATAGCATTGTTAAATAGGGCTGGGCACGGGTACTCAAGTACTGTAGATAAATATTTTCATTTGCTTATTTCAAAACATGTGTGTTCCAATTCTGGCACATAACAAACATGGCACTTCTGCATTTTGGGAAATATATAATGCTCACTATGGCGTAAGGTACGCCCGTAGGTGATGACGTAGCATATTTTCATTCTCCCTCTACATACTATCCCGAATAGTCCATTACTCCAGGTCACTGAGTGTCATGTAATGACCAGACATTACATATTGTGAATATTCATCAATACATTTAGGTCATGCAGATGTTATTTTAGTAAGGCATTTCTCAGCTCTAAACACACCCTAGGCAAATGGCAATTGTGTCACGTATAAAACCAACAACAATGTACAAAGTACAAACGACAAAGTTAACTCATACTAGTCACACCCAGACTTGGCATGTTGATCCAAGTTAATAATCAATTTAGTAATATCACAGGATATTATGCCACATCTATTATTATGTTTCCTTGAATGAGACCATTACTGAATTCAGCTACACCCAATATATAACCCAACTGAATATAGAAATAATGGCATGTTGCTCACATTGCAGTGTTTAGTTGTTGGATAGTATACTGCTTTTTCTTATGGCTGATTTTGATGTGGGGAAGTTGTCACATTACAGGAATAATAATTCTTCTGTGTGTTTTGTAATAATATATGGCCTTATAGATTGGTTTACATGAACATGAATTTCTTTGGAGCCATCAGTGAACAAACACATTGGATAGACTATGCACAAAACACAGGTTATAAAATAGGGTACAATCTTTGACTAAGTGTATCGGCTCATCTTAGATGTGTTGCCATGGCCACTTTTGCATTTCACATCGCATATTGCAGCAATCATTTGTCACATGAAATAAGTATAATAGACTGCTTTTATTTTCAAACAGAAATATACAATATAGTACCTGACATGCCACATGGATTTATAGACACAAGTCCATCTGGGAGACCAGCCATCAAAACTGTCAAAAAATACTTAAAAGTTGATTGGCTGAACCATCTGTCTGTTACTGATTTTTTTCACTGTCACGCCTAAATAACGCCTGTAGCTATTAGTACAACACTGAATGGTAAGTTGGTCACAGACACCATTATCTGAAGCCTCTCCAGACTGATTCTCATGGCAAAGTCAAACTTAAGCTTACAAGATCATTATTGTTTCACTAGGCTACATATAAACAGGAGAAGTATCTACTGGAGCTGAACAAAAATGTAATTGCGTTTTTCTTTTCTCCAAAAAGGGTCGGGATGAGAAGTGGACCATTTGCATTTAAAGCAATAGTCACTAAAACAAAGCAATTTTGAAAGTCCTATATCTAGGCTGAGTACTGACGTCTTACAATTATCTACATGGTATTTCCACCTAAGCATGTTATGGGTGACCTCAATGAACTGTGAACATGTGGAATAGAGGCATCATTTTCCCTTATTTAAACCACAAGGGGGTGCTAACGAATACATTTAAATAATGAAATCTGACTTGGAATAGAAGTCATAGCAGTAGTGCATCAGGTATTCCACAGGTGCTCTTGTCATATTATACAATTTTAAAGCCTTTAATATATGGGCTGACACCTATTTTAGACCATATATTAGGCTATATAAGGCTTTTCTATTAGTGTGCCTTGTCACCACTGGTTATACTTTTTATTCTTCCTGAATTAAAAGTGACTGCTTAAAGGGAATAACCCCTTTCATAATGATGACTGAATTGCATTTAAAGTAAAATTCTAAGAAGAAGATCAAAGAAAATGAACATTTAAATGTACAGCAACAGGTTTTGCAGTAATTGTTGCACAACAATAATGACAAACTTTTTTTTTTAAATGTCAAGTGAGGCATGAAGGAGGGGATGGGAAAATGACGGGAGGGGTATGGGAACGCTAAATGAAACTGGTTAGTGACTGACGTCAGAACAAAAGAATGCAAGCCATGTGGGTGGCTAACAGAGACACAAAGCAGAGCAAAGAAGTCAAATAAAAAGGACCACAATAGTGGAATTTAACACCAGGAGTGTGCCTGTGTGTGCGCACGCACTTGCGTGTCTGATTTTTAGCGAGCACCAGTCCCTGCCATAGTTTTACCTGAAGCCCTCTTCTGAGATGCGTGCACAGAGACAGAGTTGCATTGTTGCGGAGAAGTGATTACACTCAACATTTCAATGTCCTCAAAACACAACCCAATACTACATAACAGCTGGATGCATCCAGTGATCTACTGGTCACTGTAAGCACTGGTGGCTGTGCTCAGCCGCGTGATTGACAATACATAACAGCAGTTAGTGACAGGACATCTTATTAGGCAAATTCTGCTATTCAACTTCTTTTGTGTGAACAATGATAATACTTAGTGTGAGCCAAAACACCTTCACTGAGAGGAACTACGTTCAACAAATTGTCGCATCACCCTTGTGTCTCAATGTGAACAGAAGGTGTGCACACACGCACGCGCGCGCACACACACACACACACACAAAGTAATTCATGACATTTAAGAAGTAGTCCATGAGGTAATGGTTGCACTGTGCTATATTGATACATGCAGGGGAACTTCCAGCACGCACAAAGACAAATACAAGTGTGTACACATGCACTACACGTTCTGGCCTAGACAATGGTTACACATATTTACACATAAAACCGTAGGTCTGCCATTTAATGAGTCAGTGGTGCACAGAACAAAAATGTAATAGCAACAAAACCATAATTCCAAGACTCTCTGGTATGTGCATGAGGAGGAAGTACAGCAATGCCCAGCAGTCAACAGGTCTGGCTAGCCTGCACTAGCCTGCAGCCCGGGCAGGTGGAGACCTGCTGCAGAGAAACTCAACAACAAACTCACTCATTCATCTCTGATAACCTAATGCACACCTGCACGCAAACACACACACACGGCTCCATCTTCACTGTCCTCTCTGCGTCTTTCCGTCCCTCTCCTCTTCATCTCTGGCATCTTTCCCCACACTGGCAGAGCTCAATCTCTCCCTCCATCTCTCTCTCTCTCTCTAAGTACTTACTTCCTCCTCTTTCTTTTCCCTGTATTTCATACCTTCCTCTACTCCTCCCTCTTGTTCCCTGACTCCTCCCACAGGCCACACGATGGCCTCTTGGTCTTATTTATACACCACAGGCCTTATAAGGAGAAGTGCTCCCACTGTTGGTTAGACAGTGCTGGCCAGCCTGAAGCCAGAGTTAGCAGACCACAAGGACCAAGCTAAAGGACGTCTGCCGCCCACAGTAGCCAAGGTAACTGAATGGTTTACTCTAGCAGGCTGCTAGACTAAAGCATTCAGTTACCTTTTAGTTTGTTCCAAAGTTACTTGACAAACAGAAGATAAAGAGCTCTACAGAAACTAGAAACCTGAAATATCAGCTCTGGGCAACATTTTATCAGAGAAACCAGAGAATACATTAACTTAATTATATTGCATCCCTTAATTGTGTTGTAAACCTCCTGAAATCCAGCTTTTATTGACAGCTTGCATACACAATATGCCAGATATTGTGGGAAGCTGGGAACATTCAAATTAGCTTGGTCGATAAATAGACCTATCCGACTCAGGCTGTTAAGACCCGCCTCATTTGGTTACTAATAAATGTCCCACATCTTGTGGGTACAGTCTTTGAGATTCTCTCTCATATTCCTAATAATATGGCTGTGTGCTTGAATGCAGCCTTGAATGTGTTGATTCTGTTCACGTTCAGTTCAGATGCCTTCCAAGCTTTAACATTACTGTAGTTGTGTAACTGTTTGGTTAGAAAATAGATGAGGTCCCTACTGTACCGGTAACACTATATAGTCTGGCAGTTTGGATTACATTTAATGCAGACAACGAATTACATTTTTGACAGTTTTCATTCCTTGGATATTGTATTGAAAAACCATAGACTATGTAGGCAATGTGAAGAAGCCACTTGAAAAGGTAACTGCTGCGTCATGCCTAACCCACCCAGACAACTGGATACATGCAAAGCAATGCAATAGACTCGTTGCCATAATCCCCGCATGTCTGACAGGTAGTGACAGGGCTTGATTGACTTAGAACACATATGCATTGATTGTGTTCTATAAATCGCTTGTTTTGATTACTATAGAAAGGCTCAGTGGTCTAATCAAGTGTTAGGCTAAATGAGAAAAGAAACATGAGGTTGATGGTCGATTTAGCCTAACACTACATGCAGGGTTATACAGCATGTGTGAAAGGGCTTTAGGTGGTAAATTAGGAATACACCACTGACTGTATATCGTTATGCAAGACTAGTGTGAACAAAAAAAGCGTAATCTATTCTGTTTTGACCCGATAAAAAGGTTGGGATTCATTCGTTAGTAGCTAATAACCGCTAACAATTAGCTTTATTTGTGAGACATCGGGCTTCGCTAAGAAAAATCAGGTAACCTGATTGTTATTATTAACGCATAATTGAAAGGTCGGAAAGGTCTGTTGGTTAGCTAGACAAACCACTATAAATGTAGGTCATTTGCTGGGAACATTGTATGAGGTCACAAGTTAATGTATTGCAACAGCTCGAGAAAGTTGCTTAATATCAACACTTTGAATTTCCGGTTTACTCCAAGCACTTCCTCTCGTCTGATTGGAGATTAATTCCAGGCCAAAACAGAGGCTGGACTTTGTAATAGCTGAATCGTGCTCTCTTTGTGGTTCACACATCCCTTATATCCCTATAGTACAGGGGTTGGCAATTATTTTCGTTTGGGGGCCACATTGAAGATATCAGAGAACTTCGCGGGCCACTTTTTTAACCAAC
>JAODVN010080275.1:0-10014 GCA_025434125.1 Chologaster cornuta
TAAGTAATTTTTTTTAGGTTTTGCAGAAAACGTAAAGCTGAACCAGATATTGTCTATTACATAAAAATAATATATACATTATATTGTTATTATACATAGGCCAGGGAAAGAATGACAGGATCTGTTCAACTGAGGATGTAGGCGTTTTTACCAGTGGCCAGCCAGCATCATGAGGAGATGATTTAGGCAAAAAAAAAGAATATTCTCCATGAATGACTTGGGCCATTATTTTAGGAAGGTGACTATATATAAAATTCATGAATTTAAGATATATTCTTAATCCAGGTAACCGCATTAAATCATGAAAAGGCTAAATCAATGGTGAATTGACTCATAACTTACAACAAAGATCCGTTTTCTGTATTGGCCATTACAAAGAAAAAAATCTGACTCCCACCAATCTTGTATTTTTTTATTGTGGAAATCGGAATATTCCGATCTTCTGCCAATTGATTGGTGCATCCATACTAAATACTCTCTTGCACAAAGGACAAACCTCAAACATGCTTTTTGAGTCTTTGCAGAGGATATTTGGAGACGCTGCAGAGAAGAACCTCTACCTCTCTCAGCTCATCATACTAGACACACTGAAGAAGTGCCTAGCTGGGGTAAGGCCATTCCCATCTTGAAAAATGATATCCGACAGACAACCCTTTTAACAGATAGTGTTAACCGGTCACAGTTCTTATTGTCGGTTGGCGATAAAATTCCTACTACACATCAGTCTACAGACCATTCTGACTCAGGCTGTATGACCTGTCCCTATTAGTTACAGCTGCTAATGTCCCACAAACATTTGTAGCTTGTGGGAAATTCTATGATAGTCTCTCTCTTGTTCCTAAATGTAGACCTTTTGCAGTGTGCTTCTTGCCACATTAGTCTACCATGTCACTCTGTCTCTCGACGTTAGTCAAGGATACACTGTACCTTACCAACCGGTATTAACACTGGCTATAAATGCTATTCAGGTCGTTACGGAATACCTCACGATAAAATAGCCAAGTACGTAGCCAGAAACAGTACTAAAGGCAGTACTATCTTAATGTACCTTTTTTTCAACAGTCGTGTTTTTGTCGCTGTGCACTTCAGCCGCATCTCACAATCTTTTAATCCACCGTAACTTTAGTTTAGCCAAGTGTGTTTTTTGGTTTGAAAAAAGGACAAGCTCCCTGCTCTACGGCACCGTACTGTACACTGTGTGTCTGGCAGGATATCTCGTTGGAATTGCACATTCCTAAAGCACAGTTCTAATGACACATTTATAAGGGTGCATTTATTTAGCGTTATAGTGGCATGTGAACACTGACGCTAAACAGTAATATACCACATGGCGTAGTTGTCTGACTAATAAGTGGTTTGTGGGACATCGGGCGTTGCTAAGGAAAATCGGTTAATCTGATTAGTTCTTGACGTGTGATTGACATTGTGACCACACTGTGATGTGTAGTTTTATTGATAAAGCCCTTTTTGTGCATATGAAAAATAAATGTATTTGTCAGTGGTTTATATTGAAATGATATTAATAAATGTAAATGTTATTCAAATCGTTTTTACCATCAAACCATAATGTTGTAAGTGATCTGGAAAAGTCCACTGGGAAGTAACATTATAGTTTAGTGCATCAGTCTAGAAACTCATTCTCCAGTCGATCTTATCGGCCCTTTTCTTAAAGATAGCTATTTAATCTATGTGCACCCCACTTTAACCTGCACCCATCCTTATAGCACCCCTCAGACAGGCGCTTGGAGCAGTTCGTCTTCCAAACTCGCCTTCCAAACTCTGTTTAGTTTTTCAGCCCAGTAACTGTTGAGAAATGACTGAACTTCCATGTTCTCTTCAGGGCCATGTCCCCATTGCATTCACCCAGACACGATGCTCTGGTAATGCACTTACGCGCCCCCATCAATCCTGTTCCCCCTCACCTCAGCGAGGGGGAACTCTGTGACCCGGCAGCCCCAGATTACTTGTGCAGGTGTTTCCTTGACTTGAGTTAGCAGGGGCCCAGCATCTGATGGGACCCACCCACCACTAGATTTCTCCATGACTTGCATTTTGTTCCTACACAGAGCACCAAATGAGAACCAGCTGGTTTGCTGCAACAGACAGATACATAAATATGAATCAGCATTTTGTTTATTAAATAGAATTTAAATACTTACATGACGTGTACAGGATGGCTGACCTTTATTAGTGCCTGTAATACTTGTATTTGTACACATTGTAAGTTGTTTTGGGTAAAAGCAGTTATAATTAAAATACCACCCTGTCGGTTGCTGACTATTCAACAGCGCAGTGGCGATAGTTTTCTATAATATTAAAGCATAGAAACAGTTATTTAAAAAAAAAATATTTTCAAGTACTGAGTTTGGAATCTGTCAGATGAAACTCAAAGTAATGTCTTGCATATTAGTGATTTTAATAACTGTTTAACACAACTGCAGTTGTATTCTAGCTTCATCTGTTAGTGAATGTTTTAATATTAATGTTTTGACTCCAAAACTAAGAGGTTGTGAATGTTGCTTCTATTAATTACAATTTACTACTTTAATCCACATTTGTTTTATTAGCTACTTTTCTTGGGGAGATTGTGTGCATGTGACCTAGTTTCTGCTTTCTCATTGGCTACTTATAAACAGAGCTGACAAAGCCAACTCTCGTGAGCAGGGTTAGCGGTCTTCATCGTTGTGAGCAGAGTTTACTGTCCCCGCACTTACTTTTCTATTTCGAATATGAAATGCATTAAATCTCGCTGCTTTGAGTTAGACGATAGCGGCCGCCTTGTAATCCTCTGTAGAAGTAACCCTGCTTGGGTGTAATTGCTGTACCTTGAACAGTGTATTAGCCGTACAAAGCACCACAGTCCTGTAGCTAAATGCAGCATTGAGGTGACAAAATATTTGTGGTTCTCATCTCTGATTAGGCTTTGTTCACTCTGTAGGGGGAAATGCACATATCCTAAACTCCTTATGCAAGACGGACATTTCTTTTCTCCCCCTCAGCAACCTAAGGACTGCTTGCGCCTAGACGAGACCATGCTGGTGAAGCAGCTCCTGCCAGAGATCTGCCACTTCATCCACACCTACCGGGAGGGCCACCAGCATGCCTCCGAGCTGCGCAACTCTGCCTCGGGAGTCCTCTTCTCGCTCAGCTGTAACAACTTCAACGCAGTGTTCAGCCGCATTTCCACAAGGTAGCGTGACGCAGCCTTCCTCCAAACTAGGGCTGGGTAAGGATGCGTTGCACAGATGCAGCGCTAGAAACGCTTCGGCAGCAAAATCTTTGTTTTGCTATGATATCGATTTCGCCTGGCTTGGGTTTGTTTTTACTGAATAGTTGTTTGGCCTTTTTTTAAATGTTTTTTTTTTTGCTCTTTTTTAGATGCGAATAAAAGTTGAATTCCTACAAACTTTTAATCGCAACGTTCGTCAATGTGAAAATTGGCCCAGGCAGCCGTTCTTTTTAGCGTAGGCCGTTCTGTGTGATCGGGGGCTTCATCAAAGCGCTTTTGAAGCGCAGCGTTTCTGCGACCGGGCCCTACGGGTGCGGTCACACATGCGTGAAATTAATCTTCGCCTCCAATTCACTTCCATTTCTATACAAATGCGAATAAAACATTTGCTTCCATTTAATCTAGATTTCAGCACTGATGAACTTTGACCTAAATCCGCAGCTTCAATCAACAGCAAGGACAGGTGTGGGTGGGTTGACTCCATGGGGCTGCAATTGGCTGTAGTTTTCTCAGCGAGGCAGGATGGAATGGAGGAGGCATTTATTATGAATTTCGCATCGAAAAGCAGTGGTCCATCACCTGGTCAGTTTTTCATTTGCGTATTTGTGTGACCACACCCTAATAGGGATGGGTATTGCCAAGGACCTCACGATACGTATCACGATACATGGGTCAAGGTACAATGCATATCTCAATAGTCTTATAATTTAATAAAATATTGCGTGTGCACCGTGTGAGTAATGTGTACATCAGTATATTGATTACTCTGAAGTCAAATTCAGTAGAAAGTCTTTCATTTAACATTTCCATTCCAATAAATTTTTATGGACATTAATTAACCCATGAAAACCTATGGTGGCCTCTAAAGAAACCCGCTCTAGAACCAAAGGCATTGTATGACTGTATTGTTGAACTGTCTTTTTTTTTTTGCTATGGTGGAGGGCTTTTCGCGTGAAAGGCAAATCTAGTGCAGAGTCACAGAAGCGATGTGTCTGTTTTTGAGGTAACCATGAGAACAGAACAGTAAACAATGTAGATAGATGTCTTAACAGTCTCTAAATAAATCTATCCTACTTTATTTTTGAATTAAGACATGTGGTGAATATGATATGCATGTAATTTGTGCATTTTCTTACATTGTTTTAAAAGTAATACCAACTTTAGACTATGTCCAATAAACATGTCAGCCTATTTCACGCATTCTCTGTCTGGTATGGTCTGTTAGGCTAGGTAAACGCTTGTGTAACGTGATTTGATGACAATCGGTCTGTGCGGTAACATGTACAACATTGAATTCAATCCAATGAAGATGTCCACACGGTTGTATATAATTGTCTTTAGCATGCTGCTGAGTAGTGACCGCATATTGAGCGCTTGAGCTGTTGCATCCATAGGTTGCTCCAGGCCCTAGATTAGTCCACAACACGTCTCTATGCCCTCTCGGATCCACATACATTCTTGAGCTGCGTTTCAAAGTCTGTACGAAACTTGTGGGTCCAGCTGGTTCTGGAATATGCTTGTGATCGGATAATGCATGCAATATTCCATATTGCCGGTGTCATGACAAAAAGTGATTGCCGGATAGAAAGTTGCACCCGGAAGAAAGCAGGCTGTTCAATTTGAGAGACGCTAGAAGAAACGTATCAGAGAGAATATAGCATCTTTGAACGGACTGTACACGCCATACACACGATTAGCTTTAATCATAATGGAGATCTGGTGATATTATGCAGCCTGCTTCTCTAAAGACCGTGCCTTTGCTTTTTACCTGCCATGACATAATAACATGGTTTTAAAGGATATACAGTGACACAATGGGTAGAGCAAGGCGACCCGTTATCCAGAAGTCTATGGTTCGATCCCGGCTAACTCCTTACTGATTTCGAGGTGTCCTTGAGCAAGGCATCTAACCCAAACACACATTCATACACCATGGGTGTTTGAATGTGTGTTTGCGTGAATGGGTGAGGCAGCGCTTTTGAGTGGGCAGAAGTTTTGGGAAAAGCGCTCTATAAACAGTCCATTTATTATGCACGCTAATGTTGCATCTGGAAAAATAATTATTTCTATTATATCCTTCTATTCTCTCTATTCCCTGACTTTTTTGTCTATTCTTGTATTTATCGATATGAGCAGCTGAAACTCACGATGAAGCATATTGTAGTACTAATTTCTTTCAGTTTTTTAATTTAATTGGTATTCCAATATCTTTTTTTTTTCTTGCCAAGCCCTACTTTGTGTCCAGAATCACTTTTGCGGTTGAAACCACACAATAGGACTCTGCTTACCGGTGGGAGAGTGGCTGACATTCCACCACTACTCCCACTGTGGCAACACCACTGCTTGCGGGACCGTTGTGTTTAGGAATCGGAGAATGCTGTGGTTAGGGAGTGTACTGCCAGAGATGCTGGAATGATAACAAGATGGAGCACTGTAATGCATTTCAATGGAAGCAAAAATGGAACGCTTCCGGCCTCTTAAATGGTCATTTTTTCTTGCTAGCTTTGAGATCAAATCAAAGTGTCGCTAGGGTTGGGTACTGTTTACATTTGAATCTATGCCGATGCGGTGCCTAGAATTTGGTAATAACTTTACAGTAATTTCATGTTGTCTATGGAAAAAAACTATTTTCAAACAACATGTTTTAAGAGTTCTGCTATATCCTAACTTAAGCATTTTGAACTGTGCCTCACATAGTTTTCCCGAACGCTTCCTACCTTGCTAGTAGCCTGTGTATGAACTGCGTACTCCGAAGCAGAACACGGTACCTTATGTTAGCTAGGGCTGTTAGCTAGGGCTGTTGTTAGCATGGCTATAAATGCTATAAACGGCCAAATTTGATCTTACCTGTGTTCAACACTGGAGACATGTGACATAATTCCTTGCTCTCTCATCATACCCCTGCAAGAGTTTGCTGTGGCCGCTTCTACAGTGGTCTGTTCATCTCAGTGCTACAGTCTTAACTGCAACTATGTAGTGTTTTACACCTACACCCGACAATGTTTTGTCGATTGGGTCCCAGCAATGGATTTGGTCCTCTTAATGGGTGGCGCATATTGCGCTTCACTTCCAGAATGATAAATAGATGCGAAGTGCGGTAAAGTAAAAAGGTATTTATCCCTTAAGCATGAAGACTCGAGACTGGAAACTCCTTTAGCCTAGACGGCGGCACAGCAAACATTTTGGGGTGTTTGCCACTTTGTTTGTTACTATTTATCGAGCCAGGGCTCTGTGGAAGTAGAATATTATTACAGGGAATGGTAAGATGATGAAATGTTTTGTGTTGTATTATAAGTGTATTAGCTTACATTTAGCTTGCAATAGCTGACTTGACCTTGTAAGTGGGCATGTCACTAATAACATTTTGTTGTGGAGGCTGATGTAGGCAGCGTCCAGACAGTTTATTATATTATGAATAGCCTGAAACAAAGTCCATTTACCTCAAAACAGTTCAATACGGAAACACTGTTGTGGCATAGGTACTTAGGAAGTATTGTAATATTCTATGAATACCCAGTAACGCCTCCAGAGAGAAGTAATGGGCAAAAGTATGGTACCGTATAGTATCATGGACCTCCCTATCGACTTGCATGGAACGCTGGGTTGCGGAAGTGTCGTCCGTCGACAGTTTCCAATCTCTATGGTGCTACCTGTCACAACATCTCGTCTTCGTTCCAACAGGCTCCAGGAGCTGACGATGTGTTCAGAAGACACGGTGGACGTCCACGACATCGAGCTGATGCAGTACATCAACGTGGACTGCTCTAAGCTCAAGAGACTGCTGCAAGGTTAGCCTTTAACGCCAGCATCTCAAACTCGCATCTGGCCCGCTATGCAATTATATCATGTGAGTGCATGATATCGTTGGGAGGCTTGTTTAAAAGCAGTTTAAATTGCATTTAAACAAGCCTCTTCGAAAAGTGGACGTAGACAACTGCCTGTCACGAAGGTGAATAGCCCGTCTATTTACTTTTATTACGGTAAACCGGTTTGCCTTGTTTATGGTGCAGGTTTGGCCGTAATTGACCGATTCTAAGCCCCGCCCATTTTACCTGTCCAACATAGTTACTGTAACTAGGTTGGACAAAAACAGAATAGTCGGCTATCACAGAAAAACATTCTCAACTGTTATTGGAGGACAGGTGAAAGGGGGCGGGGCTTGGGATCGGACAATTAAAGAAGTGTAGTAATCATGGACCATAGGCTGCCGGACAGACTTTGCAGTAACGCATAAACATGTCACTGCACAAGTATTGCATAAGGTGTGTGTGTGTGTGTGTGTGTGTGTGTGTGTGTGTGTGTACACACAGACACAGCTGCTTATGATATACTTCCTTTAGTGTGTCTTCAGAGACTTTTGTCGCATATGGTCGCCAACAGTGATAACAGGTTCTACATGGAGCATATGTCGTTTTTTTTCTTCTTTTCTTACAGAAACCGTATTGAAGTTTAAAGCTCTGAAGAAACCCGCCCAACTTGCTGTCATCAACAGTTTAGAGAAGGTACTCTGCTGTGGCCCTTCTCTCCACAGGCCTGGATGAGGATGTGCTTATTTAAACCATCCAGAGATGAGTGACATTGTTGTCCATAGCTGTGTCTCAAATCGCACACCACAAAGTACACTTGGGCTAAGTGAACTGTGAGCGCTATGTACTTGCCTGTGTAGTGCGTACATTTGGAGAGGGTGGTATTGTCTCAAATCGAACACTCAAGTTGTGCACTTATTAATATGCCGCTGTTAGCTAGCTAGCATCCACGTAATTGTCAGTTTGACCAAATCATTACAGACTGGAAAATTGACCCAATAATATGGACGTCTATAATTTTACGACTTTATTGAAATGTATAACTCTTTATAAACATGTAAAACTTACTTATGGCGCGGTGTTCAGAGCTGAATATCCCACTGCTGAACTTTTCAAAACTCTCCCTCCGCTGATAGCCCAAAAAGTGGCAGTTGATGCACGAAGTGTGCATCGTTCTATACTCCATGTTGGGACCGTGTTGAGTGGCCAACGGCTACTTTAAGTGCACTGCATTGTGGCGTACTTGTCAGTTGATGCGCACTATTTACTCAAAATATTAAGTATAAGTATACAAGTGCGTGATTTGAGACACAGCTTATGTCTCATTTGGTCAGGCCTTCTGGAACTGGGTGGAGAACTATCCGGACGAGTTCACCATGCTCTACCAACGACCACAGACGGACATGGCAGGTAGAGACTTACGGACATTTTACGTAGTTACCGTTCACATTTGTTTATATTTAATGGGTGGTGGTGTGTAGCAGAGCCATGGAAATAACAGAGTTACACCAACGGAAGTTTGAAATGTTCATATGGTTCATGGAGAAGCTAAACAAATAAATGCACAGATTTACATTTTAAATATACAATTTTTAGGCTTCGTTGCTGTGAAAAAACGGTCCATTGGAGTGAACATGGCTCTGGTGTGTAGTAATAGTTGTCCATAGGCTGCTGGACAGACTTTGCAGTAAGGCTGGCTTTACACAGTGAAACTAGCACGCAACCGTAGTTGCTTGAAACATAGATGAAACTAAGCTGCAATTGAGTTGTGTAGTGTGAAGCCCCCTACAGCACCCTTGAAACTTGTCTGAAACTCTGACTGTCTCTCTCAACTTTGTGAAACTAGTTGCATGCAACGGCCAATCAAAACGCTCCCTACGGGAGTACCGACATGTTTTCAGAATTTAGGCATCGACTTTGCACCGGTTCTTGTGACATGGCTGTGTTTAATAGTGGCTAGTCTCCTTTACAGTTTGGCATCGACTCGGTACCGAAATATCGATTCTCGTGACATGGCTGTGTTCCATAGCGGCTATGCTCCTCTACAGTGGTGTTTGTGCTGTTTGTGCTGTGGCAGAGGCAGCAGAGAAGCTGTTCGACCTGGTGGACAGCTTCGCAGAGAGCGCTAAGAGGAAGGCGGCTGTGTGGCCTCTCCAGATAATCCTGCTGATCCTCTGTCCAGAGATCACCCAGACCATCTCCAGGGACAACGGGGACGAGAGCAAAGCCAACAAGGTGGGTAGCTCCTCAATGCTCCTCAGTAGCTGGAGATGTGTGTAGAAATGCACTCAGTTCAGCCTGGAAAGGGACAATGCCATTTTAGGGAACAAAGGAAATCCGCCTCCAGTGATTTTAATATTTTACATTATAGTGTTTATCATGTACTATCTTGATTGACAGCTTTTGTGTATTATTTTGCCTATTGAATTCATTTTTAATAGGCCCGTCACGATAACTATTTTTTGTTGGACGATTAATTGTCCCAGAAATCATCGTGATAAAACCGTATTATTGTAATTTTAATATATAATTCAAGGAGTTGACGAGGGAAGCAAGGAGAAAGGTAGTTTAACTGAGACACGGGAAAAGTTTTATATTAATATAGTAGCCTACTACTGTAACTGCAGAACATTGCACCATAAAATCAAGGTTCCTACAAACGCAGCCGCAGTCAAGGTAGGTTGTGAATTGCGCATCTACACTAGCGACGATGATCTTGTCCATACGGAATATGGAGTAACTTAATCCAGTATGTTATGATGAAAGTGACACAGTTCATATGTTTGAGGCTTGTATTGTTAATGTATTATACCGTATCAACCGAAATTAGGAAATATTGTGATATACATTTTGGACATATCGTCCAGCCGTAGGTATCTATACATTTTTTATGTTGTTGATGTTTTTACTCTATAAGTCAGGGGTGGGCAATTATTTTACCTTGGGGGCCACATTGACGATATCACAGAACTTTGCGGG
>JAODVN010080493.1:0-10011 GCA_025434125.1 Chologaster cornuta
TCCCAAAATACACTCCCCCCGCTCGCACGCACACACACACACAAGGAATGCATCATTAAGCACCTGGGTACACAGAACATGAATATTATTAATATTTTCATATTACGGTAACACTGATTAGAATAACATTGACGACACACTGTCAATTTTACACACACTCTTTGGATTCAGGTCAGTTGTTGTTTTCTTTGGTCGTCACAGTGACGAGTTGCTTGGCAGCCTTGGCAATGTCATAGGCACACTGTATGACCTGCTGTGTGACCAGCTGTGCATCGGGCGGGCACGGGGCGCGCTGTGCCGTGGCTCTCTGGCACTCCACGTGGAGACGGCCGGCACTGCACGTGAGCAGGCGCAGGGGCGCTCGCACCGTCTCCGAGGACGGCTTCTGAGAGAGAGAGAGAGAGATTCTAAAAGTGTCTCTATACAACTTCCTGCCATTAGATGTCACACTAGAGCAGGGGTTTGTGAAATGTTCAGCTCGTGTTACACAAAATAACAGTGCCAGAGACTCACAAACCCTGCTATCCAGAGAGGTGGTAATAGACATAATATAATTTGTTTTAATATAGGCTAGTAGCAGAATACAAAGAATTGTATGAACTGTACTACCTACGATTAAGGCTAAAATATGCATTTTAAAGATTGTGTAAAGCAGACATACATTTGTGTTTTAAGTTGGTCACACCACATAAAAAGGTAATATTAACCACCCAGCCAAATTTTAATCAATAAAAAAGTCAGCAAGTTCATAAAATAACAATTAAAAAGCATGAAAATATAACCATCATTATCTGTTCTGTTCTCAAGCGCTGGGGGTGTTGTCAACAGAAGGTGCTGTAACCACACCCATTATATAGTTCTATGCACCCATTGCGTGTTCTACGGTAAACTCCATACCGCTGTGTTGGGCCAAAAACACATCCTCAGCCAAACATTGATTGGAAATATATAGTTATATAAATTGTGTTTTCAATATGATATTGGTTATAATATCCTGCGTGTGCTCTTGTGGATAGAAATCGGTTTTTAACAAACCACCTTTGAGCAAATCACTGTGGCGTTACAATTGCTGAAATGCTGTTATTGTCAAAATAAACAGACATCTTGTTGGATTGGATTTTTTCGTTTGGAAATGCGCCTAATATTTTTTTTTGGAAAGAGGATTGAACTACATAAAGATAGTTGGATTATTTGGATGCTGATTTGAACACAAGAATGCCGCCTGGACTTGGCTGCCGGGTGTTAGCAAGTAGGCTAGGCTACTAAACCAGTAGCTTTAAAAAAAATACACATTGACTCAACTACATTGTGTGCTTATTTCTACCATGAAAACTATCAGACTCACTGTATCCTGTTAAAGGACAGTACGTGATTTAGCTATGTCATTGTAGGCTGTTGAAAGACAGTCAATTTAGAAGGCTAATAACTTGCATTGGAGCAAAATAAATATCTAGCTGATTCAAACGCTCGCTATGTTTTTATATCCTTGTGGTGTTAAGGGGAGGGGTGAGCAAATTGGCGAACCATCTACGCATCTAGACCCTCGTTTCTGGCCCTCCCAAAAAAAATATCGGAATAAAGAAATTAGAAAATGCAGTTTAACGGTCTAAATCTACAATTCTACAAGGTTAACTGTGTTTTCACTTTTATAGGAATAGATTTAAAGCATATATAAAGTATTTTCAAGTAAATCTCTGTATTTACTTTACAATCTTTAAACAGTTTTTTTTAATTTGTGAAAATCCTCCCGTTACCCCCTCTGCTGTGTCTGGAAAACCCACGGAAGGTCCCGACCCCCGCTCTGAGAAGCACTGGCCTAGAGCACCAGTGTTGATCTCGGATAAAAGCAAACACTGCAGTGCACACACCATGACAACAAAGAACAGAAGAGCTCGGATTACAACACACACAAAGGGTGTGTGATGCATTTCTCTGCTCAGGACAATTACTCCACTATACCATATATCTTGGCATATAAATCAGTTTGCAGCTTAATGTTTAAAGCGCCCATTCCGTGGAAACAAAGTATGTCTAGTTGTTTTTGGAGTTATCAATGTTGATGTGACACAGAAGTAGTAACCTTTCAAAGTGGGCTGTATTGGCTAAAAAAGGTAGAGAGGCAGGGAAACAGGCGAATGAGAGAAACGTGCGTCTGTTGCGTAGATTACTGCAGTTTGTTTGGTAACGCCCCCATGAGGATATGGTCAGCTATGTAGTATTCAGCAAAATATACAACTGATGTTGATAGCCAGTACAGAAACCAGATGTAAAAGTTTAATGTTCAACATTTGCAGGTGACTAAATCTGCATATCTAATTTTTGGAACTGCAGGACAGGCATATTATCAAGAGCTATGTACTGTGCACATCAATAACTACATTAGATTAATATAGGCTACTGTTCAGAAACAGTAAACAGATTAGAAATAGGCTGCTTAAATAATTTGTTGATTTACTTAACCTAAACATTGGTCATTGATAGAGATTGAAAACGGGATGAAACGAAATTTTGGAAAGGGATGTTTATTCACCTAAGCTTTTCAACTACATTGTATTGAGAAGTCAAGGGACTGTTCCAACAAGTGAACACAGGCATGAAATTAATCCATAAAAATATTGTTTATGCTGCATCACCTTGAAATTGAGGCTGTTGCTCTTCTATTCGTTCATGTTATTAATTTATAAGTATGCCCATATGTTTTATATTGTATTCATTTTGTACAGTCTAGCAGATTCTGCGGTTTTGAATTAAATGTGCCATCAATAAAATATGAATGATTTAATGTTGGAGATTGGTAAATCACAAAGTTCGTTAAAGGCATTATTTATCAATGTATTATCTTGCATGCATGCATGCATGATTTTTATACACACGTACAAAGGATTTTAAACCTGTGTAGACCGCAAGCTATTAATCCCCTCTTTCAGCGGGGTCAGTCTTGATGTAATAACTCTTGAGCATAACTCGGGCGCACGTCGTTTGCCATGGTGATCAGGAGTGTGTAGACAGAAAGGTAATAGGGGGCCCACTAATCTAGACCAACCACTTCAGATTCTGACTGTTTATGACTGTAACGCCCTTCAGCATACATGGAAGGAGGATCGGCACACAGATAGCCGGTTTACCTTGGGAAACAGCGTGGCCATCTCCCTCACAGCCATGCGGATCCTCTCCGAGCATGGCAGGAAGCTGAATGACAGAGGAACAACAGGCGTTATGGAGAAAAGAGAACTACGTACTTGAGTAACAAGCTCCCAAGAAAAGAGAAGATAGAATAGTGAAGTTGCAGAGGCTGTTATCACAGTAAACACCACATAATTATTACATGAACTTTTCTGAGTGGTTCTATGAAACGACAGGCTACAAATCATTGACATGTAAAATCCACATATTAAGAGTCGCTAAAGGGCAGGAGACAAGAAATAAGAGTCTAAGGGCTGAGAACTGTTTTTCATTAACAGGGGAGTGAATGTCAGTGCAAACACACTGCATATTATTCTGCAGGCTACACAAAGACCCCCCCCCCTCCCCCCCTCCCCCAAAAACACATGTATAAACTGTGACAACAAATATCCTGTAGAAGGACAATAAAACGTTCCATTTAACTGCATCTACCTTTCTAAGAATGCATGTTTTCTCACCCCGTGGACGAGTAAATGGAAGGACATTTCACTACATGTAATGGAAAGAGGTTTGCGTCTCGTGCGTGTGTAATTTCGCACCCTTTGGAACGGTTCTGCATGTCAATAACCTGCACAAACTAAATGTCGAGTGGATAAACACTCAAAATATACAAACACGGCGGAGGTGTGGAAGCGGCGAAGGCCTGCCTGTTGTGTTTATTCTCCTGGGCGGCTCTCAGCAGCTCCTGGATGTTCTTGGTGATCTGCTCCGTCTTGCAGATGACGTCTTCGGTGCACGGCAGGGCGGCGTCCGCCTCCCCGACCTCGTCGGGATCCTCCGCCTCGCTGAACACAGCAGGCCTGCGAGACACGGGCAGAGGGTTCACACTCTGGGCTGGCATGGTGGCCATTTTACTGCCCCATTTTACCACCCCAGGGCCTTTTTCAGTGACGCGCGATCTGGTTGGTTATGGCAGACAGGGGATCAACGTCACATGCTACATGTTGCTCTCTGCAGAAGTCAGATTTTAAAAAGACGTGTGCAGTCTATGGTCAAAACTGATACACAAAGTCGTATATTACAAGTGTACAAATGATGACAAACTGATCAAACCTGTGCTATCACGTGTGACTTGACTCTGGGGGGAGAGAGCTTGTTCACAACGCTGCCACTACGTAACCAAAAGCAACCGCCAACATATATGCAAATTATTTTTTTTAGGACATTTTTCTTCCCCTCTGATTTCCCCAGTTTTTCCCCATTAATGGAAAATTGGTTATTCGATGTTTTCCAAGATGCATGGAAACCCTGATTTTAGAGATATAGTACATACTACATACGCCAGACAGCAGAATCTGTGTGTTAGTTATAAATGTGAATACAAATTATATAGATTTTGCTGAACTACTCAACCACTATGCATTGAAAGCCCACGATACACTATTGTAGGATATTAATTTCTTCTGCATTCTTCTTTTAGATAAATAATATATAATAAAACCAAATCAGACTAGACAATAAAGCTAATCCGTGTCTCATTTTCTGTCATAAGTGGAATCAGACACACCTCTCCCTTCAATGCCATAGGGCCGGGGCTCTCAAACTTTTCAGCTCGCGACCCCCTAAAATAGACTCGGGAGACTCGGGACCCCCGCTATCCCCAGAGGTGATAGTGGAATAACAGCCATATTGTTATTTGATAGTATTTACTATTAGGCTAGTAGCAGAATACATCAAAGTAATGTATAAACTGTACTACTAACAATTATGGCTAAACTATGCCATTTTAATCATTTTAAATTATTATAAGATTTCTGATAATCATCTTGTGACCCCCTGCACTGTCTCGCAACCTCCCTGGGGGTGCCCCCAGTTTGAGAACCACTGCCATAGGGTGCTCTGTCAGAAGCTCTGCCCCCCACATTGGAAACACATTGCCATGGCAAGTATAGTGTTGTGTGGTGCGGTCTGCACCATTTTGCTTGTGTTCCCATTTACAGAGCCAGGGCTGCAACACCAAATACATGTTTCTGTGCGCTCACAGAACGGGCTAGCTAGCAGTCTAATTTGACAAGAGGTGTTAATAATCTTATGAACGCTGACTCCATCTTTAATGGTTCTTTGTTGTTGTTGGATTTTACAGCTTGTAGCGCCGTAATGCAGTCAGGGTGTACGACACAGAGAGGCTGGTGGTGGCTTGAAGTATACATTGGGCTCTACACGCCTAAATCTGCTACGCCAGCAGATTTTGTGCTAATGCCTTCTCACCCAGCTTCCTCCCGTTCTGAGTGATTGGGAGTGGCGTAGTCGTGCTCCAGCAGGGTACTCCTGCCATGTCCTTCAAGACTACAACCCTGTAACAAGAGACAACATGAACGAGAGCCAATTAGTAGCAACCACGCACCAGGCCTCCTTCCCCGCCCCAGCGACTGGACAGACTATAGTTGTGCTTTAGAGTAACAGGCAACGCCAAACTAAATCAGAATCATGCGCTTCTGGGGGAAGACATTTTTTACAATTTGACTTTGTTTTTAAAGCAGTTGCACAAAATAAAAAAAGGGCATCGTCTGGTTATTTTGAGTGTAAAGAAGACTACAGTACAGGTGTAGATGCCATTAGTAGACCCGTGTGATTCCTGCAGTCACATACGATCTGAAGCCATCATGACTCAGTGTGTTTGATGGCCTTGCAGGAGGATTCATACTGTTTACGATAACTGCTTCACAGAACAAGTTAAACTGCCATTTACAGTATAGCTACCATTTCATGAATGGCAATGGTGGTCAGGAAATGTGAAGAATTACACACGTGCAAGACTAAAATACTGTACATTTATACCTGTCATGTTGCATTTATTTGTAAACGTTTACGAGATCGTACGTTGGCAGGTTAGAGGTAGTCTGGCAGAGCCATCTTTTAATTGAGCCTTTATGCCATTAGTAACAAACGAATGGCACGGCTCCTACAAAGCAGCCATTGGCTGTCCTTGTCTGTCCCGTGTCCAGGCTCAAGGTCGTCTGTGAAGGTCAGATGCACAGCGTGCATGCAGGCGGCCAGCCTTGGCTGAAAGGACAGCAGTGGACAAACCAGGTCCAGAAGGTTCTTACCCACTTTACGGTATACACAATATACTTGGCTTTATAATATAATCACCTCCCTTCACCACCACCACCCCCTGCTGGAGAGCTGTGGTACTGCACACACACAGCACCTGGACCGGGTTTGTCCCACTCTGCGTGAGAGGCAGCGTTAACAGCGCTCAAAGGACAGCGGTGAGGAGGCAGGAAGAAGGTATCATAAGCAAGCAAACGGACGCCCGCCCCGCCCGCCCCCGTACTTAACCCTTCGAGACCTCTCATCCCGCGACCAGGACAGGGAGGAGGGAAAGGCAGGAAGGGAAGAGGCTCCAGTCCCCAAAGGACCCCTCCCAATCTAGAAGAGGGGTTCAAACCAAGTTGAATAGGCGTCCACTGGGTGGTCACCACGGCAATGTGGCCAGGGTTTGGAAGCAACTCATTGGAATCCACTATGTTACCAAATACAATTATGTAATTAGTAATAGGATTACTTCTAAGACTACGTTCAGATTTAAAATAGAAGAAGAGAAAATATACTGTTTCATGGGTGAAGTTATCCAAATGTAATCAGATTATGGTACTAAATGTAGGTAACAAACATGGTGTTAGTGATTATAGTCTGGTAACTAACACCTGTAGTGGATTGCATTTATAAGTAGCCTACCCAACCCTACACATGGCACCAACACTTACATCACCAGCACACAAGGTTCTCACTCGTTGGACCCCACAACACACTGGGCCACTGTAAAGCCTTCTAGAATTTCAGTTAGTCAAAATGCATTTGCACGCATTTTGACAGTTAGGGTTAGCTATCGTATGATGAGGTAATCCAAACTGTTCCTCTTTGTTTATTGTATAATGTTGATAAAACTGGCTTTTAAATTAACAACCTAGTAGTCATTTTTCAAGTTCAATTTCTAGGCAGTTCTCTAGCAGCAGTACCACAGGACCATGGGAACCCTGGGCGTGATGTTGCTCTCGCTGCCCACTGCCCTACTCACGTTGGTGGGTAGGGGCTGCAGGACGAGCCCTTCCTGGTGGCGCTGGGGCTCGCCTCTGTGGGGGTACGGCCTCAGACCAGAGCCCGTCTCGTACATCGACATCGCGCGCCCGCCGTGCGCGGAGGGCCGCCCGGAGCGCTCCTGGGGTTGCTGAGCAACGCTGGGGGCCTGCCATCGCAGAGTCGTGTTTTCCGTCTGCAAAGAACTAAGCTGGACGTGTGTATGGGGGGTGGGGGGGAGACACAGTTTATTTTAAATGTTTCTTCGGATAAATTACAGTTATTTGAGAGTAGAGCATCTGCACACATAACAAGCAGGCTGTATTTGACAACAAGTGTATTATCTTACAAACGCTGACTCCATCTATAAATGCTCTTTGTTGCGGTTGCATTTTAGCTTGCGGTGCCACATGAGCAGAGACCAGCAGCACGCCATCTTGTCAATTTCCATTGCAGACAGTGCGTTTTCACTTCCTCATAAATACAACTGGTGTGGTTTCACAGGATTGCGGCACAGCTGACCCAATACAACCAAGGTCTTTCATTATCATTTTAACACAATGACAACCGTGTGTGTTCTGGAATACAGGCATCGTCTGTTCAGAAAATGTAGACGATTCCCCCCCAATTTACCAAAATGACATGGGGAATGTGGGAGGTGTCAAAAGGCATATGAGCTGATGTGTTTTATGTTGGCTAGACATTGGTCGATACAGTACACAGGCATACAAGCCAAGAAGATGTATTGATAAGATACACTTATAGATGCCAACTTCAGATTATTTTCAGTTCCCGCATTTATACAATCACGTTCCAGCCTTGTTAGCTACCCAGGAACTGCCGGTACCTTGTGGATAACACACTAACCAACAGGGAGAAGAGAACTTCCACACTCATTTATAGTCAAGTCATTGTACTGAAATACTACTCTCTCCTGGGTAAAGCTATAACCAAGGACATTCCAGGTTATTGTGGAAAAAAAAAACAGCACAAAAAAAAACTAAGACAACCAAATCGACATAGAAAGGTTGTCCTTTGAAATGTACCGTTATAAAAAGTGCATATTTCCCAGTCTGCATTCTAATCAAATAAACAAATATTTTATTTGTAAGTGTGAAATATCAGACCTTGCTCTGCATCACTCTCAACTCTTCACTCAGGTGACAGTTGACTTTGAGAAGCTGCTGTATTTTGGCCTCCGAAGCAGAGAGGGCGCTCTTCACCTCCATGAACTCCTGCACTGTGATAGGTCCATCGGAGAGGTCAGAGGACTCCGAGCTCTGCGGAAAGATAAGATCGAAACGATTCGACGACAGCGGGGCACAGCATCACTGAGGAATAGGGGCACAGCATCACTGAGGAATAGGGTCTGTTAAATAAAATGCATACCAGCTACAGTCCCTCACCAATTCTGCCCTGACATTACAGTACATGTAATACTACTTATGGAAACACCCGTCGCAAAACAACCAGCGGTAAAGGACATTGTAGATTTTGTAACCTTGGCCCTTCCAACTTTGCCGTCCCCTGAGGTGGTCTCTTTCTCCGGGTCTTCATCTGAAGCCACGCTGTCATAATCTGGCTGGTCGTTGTCCTGGCTGTTACTGCCATGACGACTGTCCATTCCTTTCAGGATAAGCTCCACGTCACCTGAAGGAGCCCGGAAAGATCCAAAGATCAGCCAACTGTTGTTAGAATTGCTGAGTCAACTGCAAATTACTAAAAAGGTGTACGGTTCTTATATAGTTCACATTTAAAAAAGAGGTGCAATGTTCCTATAGAGTTCTATGGGTGCAGTAGCCATTTTAGAGCAAGAATGTACAATGGGTGCTTCAAATCTGATTGGTTCTATCAGATGTAAGACGCAGTTTTATCCCCCAACCAATCACAGCAAAATGGGCAACTTTTCTGAACGTACTGATACTGACACAGTAATCTAGAAGACACTCTAACAAACGCTGCTCCAGTTTGTTCTGTACCTTTGGGACTTTCACAGGAGTTACCCCACTGCCTGCGTTTGGCGTCCGTGAGTATGTCAATAACAAGCGTGGCGAATTCGTGAGCATTGAACCTCGCAAGCTTCTGACGGCCCTAAAAAATTAAAAAAATTAATGTAATGCACACGTGACTAAAACCAAAATGTAGCTAAAATAAAATAACACCGGTGATGTGCAATAAGGGAGAGAGGTAGTTTGCCTGGTTTCTGGTTGAAGAATATTCAGGGTTGACAGGAAGGAACGGTATCACAGTGGTGTCCGTCACCAGCGTGCTGTGGTTTTGTGTAGCCAACCACACTGCAACACAAGCAAACAGGAAAGCAAGACAAGGAAACCTTTGGTGACTTAACAGAAACACAGCTCTGAAGATAAAGTGACCCTTCGGCACACAAGTTTGTATTTAGCTCACCTGCGTCTGTTTCCCTCCTGTCGACTTCATCGTAAACATCCATGGCAAGTTCTTCAAACTGGTGGTTACTAAGCTAAGACAAAAAAAAAAAAAGTATCTTCTCAATCTGAAAATGTATTAGTTTCAATTCTCATAGGAAACACTGAAAAAGTGTTCTCACAGAATAAAATGTGTATGTAGGACGTACAGATTGTAGTTTCTTCTTCGCAACTTTGGCAAACTCTGACAAATCCAGGCTGCTAGGAAATAAAGAGTGAAATTACAGCCTTCCCAACCAACACATTTCATTACACACACACAAGTTAATACAGGGGTGCCCAACTCCGGTCCTGGAGGGCCACTATCCTTGCATGTTTTAGATGTCTCCCTGCTCCAACACACCTGACTCAAATCAATGGGCTT
>JAODVN010080712.1:0-10008 GCA_025434125.1 Chologaster cornuta
CTCTCTCTCTCTCTCTCTCTCTCTCTCTCTCTCTCTCTCTCTCTCTCTCCCCTGAGCAGCAGACTCTCTCCCCCCCCGGTGTAACGTGAGTTTAATGACAGATTAAGTCACCTCAGCCATGCTTGGCCCAGAGGTCTGGCTGGAAAGCCATGCACACCCAAACAGTGTTAACAAATCTGTCTGGGTAACATGAGCTGTGCTGGTCCCAGCCTATGGTCCCAGCCTATGGTCCCAGCACTAACCCCAGACCCAGGCTGTAGACGATGCGGCTGGCTGCCTGGCCTGCCTGCCTGCCTGTGTGTGTGTGTGTGCCTGCCTGCCTGTCTGTGAGCCTGCCTGCCTGCCTGCCTGCCTGCTTGCCTGCCTGCTTGCCTGCTTGTGTGTGTGTGTGTGCCTGCCTGCCTGCCTGTCTGCCAACCTACCTGTCTGTGTGCCTGACTGCCTGTCTGTGAGCCTGACTGCCTGCCTGCCTGCCAACCTACCTGTCTGTGTGCCTGCCTGCCTGCCTGCCAACCTACCTGTCTGTGTGCCTGCCTGCCTGCCTGTGTGTGTGTGTGTGTGTGTGCCTGCCTGCCTGCCAACTCTGTCAACAATAATGTCAACTTAGCGTTTATTATGTCTTTGTCAAAGCAGCCCTTCCCTGATGGAGCATTATCACATGAGGTACCATCAAACCATGAATTGTTATTTATATTACAAATATGACTTAACTTTTAATAGAACAATTATCAAACATATTGTGATGGTGTCAAGTTAAAGGTATAGTAAGCAATTGCTAAAACACTTAAATATTAGCAGTCCACTAGCTGCCCGTTCTGTGCGTGATGAAAGACACACAGCCCTGGCTCAGTAATTAGGAAGACAAAGTGGTTCAGCTGCACCACAAAACAATCGCCCATCTAGTGTCTTTGCAATATGTAGGGCGGAGCCTTTGAGAAAGCAGCCCATGGCATCCGTACTGTATGCTGGTTTGAGGCATCGGGGAGGGTACGGCTTCACGAAACATGCTTGCCAGGTGGCCGTCGAGATGGTCTGCCCTCTTCTAGGTCATTCGGACTCCAAGAGAGGACTCTTCTGGAGTTCTGTGTCGACCATAGTATTCCCGAATAGGAAAAGTTCAGCAGGTTGCCACACACACTGCACAGCGCACTAGGCTCTAGTGGGAGCACTGTTGAGTTTGGCCGTGTTCAGTGTAGAGACTTTCAAAGCCTCACGCGTCCCCTCAGAGAGTGCAGAGTGATGGAGTGTTTAGTGTGCTCTGCGTTTGTCATTTATGTTTTAATGGTGTGATAGATCACAGCAGCTTTCAGGTAGACCAAGACGTAAAGAAGGGAATTAAGACAAAGCTAGCCGCCACCTCAATGTGAAGTTGTTTCAGGGAAATCTACCAACATCCGTGAAATACAAAACACAAAATTACACCAGCGCCTCTCTCAGTACCTGGAAAATAAACTTTTGAGTTTAGGTTACTTACTATCTTCAAAATTAAATCAAAACAAACTCCTTCATAAGCTCTGCTCAACACATATGGACATGCATTGCGAAGTCAAGGATTTTGTCATTGTGAACGGTGTTTATTTTCCTATGCTTACCATGCTCCTATGCTTACTAGTTTACCACCTTTAATGTTTGTCATTTTAATTATATAGAACATTTTCACAGACAAGAAGTCACAAAGTGCTTTACAGTCATGCCAATGATATAGGGAACAAAGAAGAAACACATAATACAGTAAAAAAGCAAAGCGTGGAATGTGCCAAAGCATGGCCTGCGGTGGTCATTGGCAGGATTACACCAGGACAGAAGGACACTTGACATGGAAATGGACTCCTGACTTCAAACCAACACAGCCTTACCCTGCTAGACCCAGAGACAGCACCAGTAGAGTGGCACCCCCTGGTTGCCCGTGAAACTGGCACCATGCACCCACCACACACACACACCCACACACACAGCTTAAAAGCAGTGCTGTGTAGGACACATATGTGTACTGTATACTGCAGCACTGTAGTTTTAAGTAACAACGTTTACAGACCAACACACCATCATGGAGGATTTGTCTGAGAATGCTTCGATTGCATTGTGCTATGTAGAAGCATTTCAGAAAGCCGGCTAAAGCCAGCTCATCATAAGCATTCTTGCAGAGGTTTAACAACAAAGCCAGATGGAACAGACCTTAGTTTGTTGGATACACTCCTGCAGTAGATCAGTATCGCTAAAGAAAAGTGAAATGACCCGTGCCGTCAACTCTCAGTTTCTCATAGAGGGTGCTTTTCTTTGTCGAGTCTGGATCTCAAAAAGACCCCCAGGGTCTACATCGTTTGAGAAAAATATTCAAACCAAATTCAATAATATCAAATAATACTCAAATCTTTTCCTGTTCAAGTAATAAGATCATTATAGCAAGTACAGGAAATGTTCACTTGAGAAGCCTTTGCCTTTCAGCAATGCTAAAATAAGCCAACACTGATAAAGAGTTAGTCACAGACACGTTCTCCTACAAGCTGTACTTGCTTGCAGGCACACGATCCAAAACTTCTTTTTAGACCAAGCGGAGCTTTACTCAATAAACTCGTAGGCGAAAACAGGAAGAGTTTTGCCTTGAGGATTTCATTTGGATACATTTAAGCAAGGGACAGCTTTCAGCAGCAATAACATCAAGATTTCAACACCTCCCGTGGAGGACATATATGCATGAAACGACCAATGTACAGTACAACACAGGATGTGGCCATGGGCATGACGTAACTAACTATAACGGTTCTAATGTATTGTATAAGCTTATAGCTTGTTCATGCTACCTAATACTCCTTTATTTGTGTAAATTCTGGAGGACACAGTGTTGGCTAACTGCATCAACACAGGAGAGGGATTTTGATTGACATGCACAACGACCAACTATACAGCTAAGTGACCGAATCACAATTATTAGTTGTGAAACTACAAGACACACGTCCGCCTTTTTGTAGGTCTAATATAAATTTTTTACATATGTATGGTTACTGCTTAAAAATAAAACAAAGACATGACAATGTAATTAAAACCAACCCTACTTTCCTGATAGGGTTTACTGCTTACAGGGGCCTATGTGTTCAACGTTAAACACAAGTTAATTATGTGATGTGTTACAGTGCTGATGAATGAAGAGGCACTATATATATATATATATATATATATACATACATACATATAAACATTCACAGATTCAAAAGCATGAATCACTGCATATTAGAGTGGAGAACATGATGTGTACGTCTTGTTTTGTGTTTTGGGGGTGGGGAGGGTCTTTCCATGGTCCTCATCGTAACACCAATTCTATCACAGTTCACAGGTTGTCACATCTTAGAAACCTCTCCATGCAAGCAAGCTGTCCAACTGCAGGAGGAAGCATTAGGCACTCTCTGAACTAGGGAAAGTGGCATACTCGAATATCCAAGCAATCAATTAATCCCTCTCTTGACAAGTTGAGCCATGTGAAGATATCAGTCACCTGGAAAATGGCCCACACTGGAGACTGCATGGAAGTGGTTGGGTAATGTGAGACCCACTTAACATAAAATAGATATACCCTTGTTTGCTTTTCCGGCTTACCTAAGGAGCCTTACAGATATAGGAGAGCCTGCAGAGGTACCCATAAAGAGAGACTTGAAAAAGCTGTGGTAAAGACAATACAACAATATGCACTGTGAGCCAGGGCAGGTGTCAAACAAAACATGCGTAACAAGCTCAAAGCCTATTTAGGCACTGCCGTGACACCATGGCAATGGATGTAAGCTTTTTGAATTTGAGGTGATTACTGCCCTTCCCCAGGTTGCTAATCAGCTATTAAGTGAGAGCTGTACGTGGGGCGAATAACACCTTCACCTCTGGTTCCAGATCAGTTTGTCTGAGGAATTTGTAAACCGTGCATGCAAAGTAAAAGCTGGAACAGCAAAAGCAAGTGTATAAATATATATCAAGTACAGTACAAGGTGCATGATGACGACGGACACCAGACCCAAATGTCAATATTCACCACCCTTCACCCCTTTGACCCTTCGGCCATGGCCTAAAACAGGTTCAAAGTGACCCGCAGCCAGCTCTCTCGACAAAGCCAGCGGACCACCGGCGGCTCAGAGCCACCCTCCTAGGTACGGTAAATCTCTACCGCCAGACCTCACAGGGGACGGTTACCATTTCAGCATGCCGCCTGCAACAACCCTATTACACTTAAAAGGTCCGCACCATGATAATATCTTTTCCATATAGGCCGGCATCCTGCAAATGGATTTGAAAGATGTGCTTGAAGAGATTCCCATTAAGGCAGTGAGCAGCTTGAACTTTTTTTTTTCTTTTTTTGCGATTTGTTTTTACAACCACAGAGGCTTTTATTTTAATTTTTCTTGCGGCAGATCAGATGACTTCCAAAAACACCAGTTGCTATTACCCAGGGAAATGACCCGTGCGTCCAGCATGGTACAGTAGCAGCCATGGCAGATGCACCGTGTGTTTACAGTAGACGTGTTCCCTTAAATGCTGGCGATACAACATGCCAGTTATAGTAAAGAGCAGTGAAAACACATTCCTCCATTGCCTTTGAATGTACATATCGTCAGACCACCTTTGGACGGGGCCCCAGAGAGACAGAGGGCCAAGGTTTAGCGATGTTAGCGAGAGTTAGCGATGTTACAGTACTGAGGCTTGATGCAGGGCCTAGATCCACACCAGGGGTGGGGGGGGGGGGGGGAGGCTGTGACCCCTTCCCTTCAGCCTGACCTGCATGACATCAACTGCAATGAGGGTGGGAGGGCACGAGCGTGCATGTCTGCGTACATGTGAATGTGCAGGTGTGTGCGTGCACGGGGTGGGTTGGCGAGTTAGGCAAACTCATGTTTGTCTTGGCTCGCTGCAGATTTACAGTAACTCAATGTATTAAAAAGGCCGAAAGCTCCACGACAGGGAACATCTGGTATGTGGGACTGGAGAGGCTAAGCTGGCTGCCCGCCCGTGTTCCCTGCTGCCGGGGCCAATACGCCAACACCTTCCCCTGGAGCAGGCCCACACAGAGGGCCTCCACTCACCCAGGAGGTCTGTCACTAGCGTCCCCCTCCCCCTACCCCTGGTGGGACCCCCCTAGTGGGACCCTCCGCCTGTTTCTCTGTAAAGCCCCCCCTCCTCCTCTCCTCCCCGACAGTTGACCAGTTTGAAAGCTGCTCCAGGCCCCCGCTGCAGCGCACGGCACCATAATCAAAGCCTTCCTCTGAAAAGACTTAGACCGTGCAGTATGCACACTGCATGTGCACGCGCGCACACACAGACCTATACACGGTCCGTGTTCTCCTGCCGTTCATAATCGTAAACATTGACGCAAAATGTGTCCGCGTGTGCGTGTTCTGTTAAACGGTAACAGTGATAAAGGACAAATAACTGAGATCTAAGATGCTGCATATCGGACACACACCATTTCACTATCTTTGTTTCATCACATGTGCCGTAGTTATTGTTAAGTTGTTATTTAAGGCAATCAATGAAGAAACATATTCGATTGTATGCACTACTAATTCTCTCTGGTAGAGTGCAGCTGTATCTGTTTCACTGACAGGAAACTACCAGCACGCACAGACAGTGAATGAGCTGACTTTACTTCAACATGTGCAACACTGCTGTAAAGGAATTAAAGGCAGGGTTAATCATTATCGAACTAGCCTTCCATCAAAAACGTTTTAAAAACTCCCCCAGAAGCTCCACCCACCACACATTCAAATGCATTGCAAAGCCAAGAGCATTGTTGTTGGGAGCAGTGTTTGCCACTTTGTTTATTTTCCTACTTACAGAGCCCGGGCTCTGTAGAAGTACCAGATTATTTGTTCAACAAGCACAGAACAATATATGCTTGCAAAATGCGAGGATATATTTGATAAAAAGTGTTTTATCTTACAATTAACTTGTAATAGCTAGAAACCACAACAACTACCAGCAATTAATTAAAATGCTGTTTTTTAAAATGTTTTCTACCCAGTCATGAATGCAGTAGAAATGCATTACTTCTCTTTGCCATCAATGAAATTGCAAGAGAAAAGAAATGTAAAGGAGACAGACGCACGCACGCACGCACATACACACACGCATTAGTCATTTGGTGCATTTCAGTCAACAGAAGACTGTCTCTGAGGACCCCTGGAGAACTCCCAGCAATTCCCAGCATTTGATCCTCGTGTGTCAGAAGTGGCCGCCATGAGGTCACATCTCACTCTCAATAGACTTTTCGGAAGTCTTGTCTAAAGACCAGTGTCGGCCGGTCACCCGACGCTGCTTGACCAGTAGACAAAAGGGTCGGAGTGGGTGAGTGGGGGCTGATCACTATTGTCACAGGGGACAGATTCCATTCTCTTTCAATGGGGGGTCCGGTCGTGAATAGGGGTGTCTGGGTGGCTGAATCCCGCGACGCCAACATTCTGGAAAGCGAGGAGCCACCGGAGTTCAGGGTTCAGCGGCATTTGAGGCGTGCCGCATGGGGGGGGTGGAAGCATGATGCACGTACAGCCTACCCACGAGGCCCCTCGCCCCCCGGTGCCCCCTTAACCTCCCCACAACGGCTCCTCTAGTCGGGGGGACAAGAGGCCGTGGAGGGTTGTGTGGAGAAGACGGCTTGATGGGAGGCCGGACTGGAAGAGAAGAGGAAAAGCATAAAAGGAGCTTCTAAGTAGCTTCACATATTGTGCTCCGAAGGTCTACTGCGTGGTCCCAAGAGGGTAATCAATATGTGCCGCTTGACTGGATTTCCAACCCTTGCCTTCCAAGGTGGGATGGATCAAGCACTGGGTACACCTCTGGGAAATCTCTCATGACACTTAGGGTCAGACTCTCTCTCTTTCGCTCACACACACACACACATAGACACATAGCTTTCCTCAGTGCTAGCATTTTATGAAGGTGTTGGGTACCTTCAGTAGGTAAAATATGGAGTCAAAATAGCCTCCCTAGGAATGCAACTTGATAAGAGACCACCTGTCAAGGATGCATGGAAATATAAGTCAAGAATTTCACAGTCAAGGTTGTTTTCCCACACAGGGCCTGTGTCTTTTATCCAGGTAAGTACTATAGCAGACAGCCAAGGACCCCTAATCCACCTGAGGATCACAAAACCCCTGCCAGTGGAGATGACACACACAACACCCTAATCCCAACTATGTACCCGATGAGATAATTAGGGATTGATATCACCTAACGCTTTGTTGTTGCTAAGAGCAGGAGTGCAAATGCTGTTGGTCTCTCCACTGCCAAAGTCCTTGCAAAAGGAGAACATACTAACTAGACTAAACTCCCCCAGGCAAAAAAGGTTTACACAATGGCAGACACACTAAAAACACCAGACTTTGATGTGTAGGATGGAAGATTGATTATATGTTAGATGTACTTCAATATCCTAACCCAGAGCCATGGAAAGAACAGAGTTACGCCACCTTTGTTCACGCCAATGGACCATTTCTTTCACAGCAATATGGCGGAACGTCAGCCTAAATACAAAAATTACCCTATGCATTTTATTTTAAATGTAAATCGGTGCATTTATTGACTAATAATTACCAAAAAATTCAGTTCTATAAGTGTGTGTGTGACAGACAGACAGACAGACAGACAGACATACATACATACTAGGGGTGTAACGGTACACAAAAGTTCGGGCATAAATATATATATAGAACCTTTAAATACATACACCTTCATACATGTACACACACAATTGCAGTTATTTGGGTAGTAGCGTTAGACAACAATAAAACAGGTAGTCCACAAGAGATTGCTTGTGCAGCCGAATGTTGTTATAATGCCTAATGGGCAGGGCTAAGAACTGATCTGATGCTTGTAGAAAGGCAACTAGCATGTTTTATGGTTTGCTAAGTATTATTTAAAAAAAAGATGATGGCAGTCTGCAAAGAAAAATGAGAAAGGGGGTAATTATCCCTGGGAATCTAGAAAATCTAGTAAATGTTTGGACACACACGCGCGGTGATCACTAAACATTGCAAACCACAAAGACAGACTGCCAGTAGAAAAATTACCTCTTGATATGATCAGCAGCCAGAGTAGGAAGACAAATCTTGCCAATAAAAAGGAGAGCTAACTTATTTTGCTGGGCTGTTGAGGACACATCATTTTGCCCTGTGATTCAAACCAAATATGGAAGCCATTTCTCAGAAGCAGTTATCAAACCGTTACACGTACCATTCACAAGCTCTTGGGAGGTTTTTAGGGCTCCAACAAGACTTATCCCATCCCACGACAATTTAGAAATAGATGAGAACAAGATTGTAAAGCCACGGAAATCCCAACGATGGCATTGAAAATACTTTTCAAGGCTAGCACATACGGATGATTAAATTGCTTTAAAACACAATCACCTGCTATTCAGTGTTATGCTATAGAGGATTTCACAAAACATTTTTGAGAATGTTCAATCCACACCATAGTCCTCTTTTTGTCTCTGCAGTTTATATTTTAGACTGTTCAAAATATCGTGTCCATTTTCATGTCTTACATAGTCTTACACATTTTAACGTCCTAAATACATTAAAGGGCTATTGTCAGTTTGTTGACACAGAGCCGGTTAGCGTCGGTACGAGCCTGTGTGCACAAAGAAGCCTCGCCGTGAGATTTGCAAAGGCTACTGCAGCTCCTCATAGAGATTGGAGGCGAAACACAAATGCTCCTCACGCATTTCCACATGCATACGATATCAAAACCTGCCAAACGTTGAGGCTTTAAAAAAAACGGGACAATTTCCCACGCAACCGACACAAGTTTAATGTGTCGGAGATGTTGTTCAACTTGGCGCTGAGCCGTGGAACAAAATGACGGCAGAGCCACGGCCATCGTCGAGGGTGACAGCTCGTCTGAGCCCAGCACGCGGACACCAGCCCATGCTGTGCATGCGTTGGGATGCGAGGGGCTTGCTTCTGGCTGCAGGTGAGAACAGACTGCACTAACCATTCCAGTTGTCGTCCTCTCCTCTTCGTGTGTGTGTGTGTGTCTTGGGGGACGGGGGGGGAGGGGGGAGGGGCATGTAGGGGTGGCGGGGGCTTTCATACGTTTCTCTAGCTTTTCTTTTGTATGTGGCCCCTCCCCTTCTCACTTCCCTCTCTTCATGTTCGGGGGACATGTGCTTAGCGGCACAGCATTCCAATTAAATCAAGATGTATTTGCCTTTCAAAGCCATCCCCTTGCCTTACCTTACCCCCCCCTCCCGCCTCCGCCATCGGAGTAATGGATGGAGGTCGGTGGCCAGGTGATGAATGGCTTCCCAGCCCGGAGATGAATAGGAAGATGAATGATTTCAGCTGGCGAGGACTGGGGACGGCTGGAACCAGGATTGCTGACACGGTGACAAATACACTGACCGTAGCAACCAACCTGATCAAATCGCCAAGGAGGGGGGGGGGGGGGGGCTAGCACACAATTACCCAAGCCTGGCAATTAACTGCAGGTGTGGAGATCATCCTGACCGCCTGCCAAGAGAAGGGAGGGGGTGTGTGTGGGTTGGTGGGCGGGTAGCTGGGCTGCTGCACTGGGCTATGTGAAAATGGTGACTCTCCCCAGGTGATTTGGTCTCATTTCCCAGCCAACAGTTTTGGCTAAAAGGCGTTATTTGTGTTATATCAGCAGCAGCCTCTCATTCTCACAAACAACTGAAAGCCAATAAACAAGACTAGGAAATGGGGTGGCACGACATGGTTCATCTTTTACAGGGCAGCACGTGGAACACATGGAACAATCAAGAGAAACTGAAGACATTCTTGTTGTATACAGTGGGTGTGTGTACATACTGTACGTACCATATAGTACAAACATACATACATACCTACTGTACACACACACACACACACACAAACACACACACACAGGGCCTATTATTCCTGGGCTTGGAAATGTGTATTCACAAGTGAAAACTTTCAAGTGTAAGCCTTTAAAAGGAGTCTTACAGTATATTGTGTTCTCTAGGCCCTCGTTTTCAGGTGAATGCAATTTCAC
>JAODVN010080927.1:0-10004 GCA_025434125.1 Chologaster cornuta
TGGCTAGCAGTATCACACACAGAGAACGGAAACTAGCAAAATGCAAGGCGATACACTGTTATATATGACAGCCATATGCAAATTTAGGAGCATTAGAACATTGAATGGAACATACAGTACCGTAGATGTCGTCGCATGTTTGACTGTGTGTGTGTGTGTGTGTGCGCGTGCAGGGCTCCATCGTTGTGGCCGTGGCCTACGACTGCAGAGAGAACCAGGTGTATTGGACCGATCTGGCTGGAAGAACCATCAACAGAGCTTTAATGGAGCCCGGAGCGGAGCCCGAAATGCTCATTAACACGGGTCAGTGACACACACACACACACACGCACACACACACACGCACGCACGCAAGCAGACACGCAGGTGCCCAAACGTGTGCATCTATGGTCCTCTCTTGTCTTCCCCTGGTGTGTGTGTGTGCATGCGTGAGTAGAGGTGACCAGTCCAGAGGGCCTGGCGCTGGACGTCGAGCGCAGGCTGATGTTCTGGGTGGACTCATCCCCCGACAAGATCGAGCGTGCCCATCTGGACGGCAGCGACCGCCGCACGCTCTTCCACACCGAGCTGGTCAACCCCCGGGCCATCATCGTGGTGTCTTCCACTGGGTAAGACCCCCCCCTCTTCTACATGTTCGGTTAGATCACCCCGTCAACCTTTAGCGGTTGTTGAGCTAATGCACATTATGGCAAATTCAGCAAATATCTCCTTGCGTTACGCTATACTACCGATTTAAGGAATCATTTCCAAGGGGTTTGGAAGCCCAAACTGGTTGGGGACCACCTTGAGCTGTGATCCTTGAGCTTTTGATCGCTGCTCGTGCTGAAAAAACATGATCTGGGACTTCGAGGAAAACACAGTGCCGAACACCGCCCGCAATGCGTTTCCAATGAGAGGGCCGAGCTTCTGAGAGAGTGGCGTTTTTGTTTTGAGTTGGAAGTTCTCGAAAATGACATTTCAACAGCGGAGCAAGCATCTAGAAAATGCAAGAGATGACATAATCATCACAAAATAAATATATAAAACATACATAAAAAAATGTCATCTGATGAATATTGAGGAATTTAAGATAACTGAATTCCTCTTAATTTAGCTTTATGTTTTCTTAACGAGCCAATCCCTTTTAGGAATTAGAAACACATTTGGCTGGCACCTCAGAGAGTCCCAAACTCATTTGTTAATTTGTTCATTTGTTTACGTTGGACCACCACAGAGACCTTTTTCAAGCTCGTTCAACTACTTGCAAATTAACACAATGCCACACTGGCCTGGGAACGTCTCGGGATCCCCCAGTCAGAGCTGGCTGATGTTGCTCTGGAAGAGAAGTTAGGGGTCCCTTGCTGGAGCTGCTGCCCCTGCGACCCAACTCTGGATAAGCGGGAGAATATGGGTGGATGGATGGATGGGTGGGCACTGATTATAATTCACTGTTAATACTGCGGCTAACAGTTTGGATGCAAGCAAGACAATGTGTTAGCGTGCGTGCGTGGCTTGTGGAGCCTGGACTCGGGAGAGAGTGACCTCACCTTGACCTTTTTGTGCAGCACATGTTTAATACATCTGTGGTATCATTTAATTGTAGGACCTTGTTTTTAGATTATTACACATTTGCTCTTGACCTCCACAGTATGGAGTCATTTTCACTCGCTCACGCACACACACGCACACAGCTCTTGGTGAATACACTACTCATAATACCTAACCTCTTATTCAAGCGGCTCTGTGTGTGAGTTGTTCTATATTGTGTGTGTGTGTGTCTGCGATACATGCAATGTAAATCATTTGAGCATGGCAGCGATAACTTTGAAATCCAGCGAAAACTCGAGCAGTGTGTTCTGGGGAAGGGTTAAAAAAAGGGCTAATTCCCTTTACTGTGCTTTCTGACAACTCGTTTGCACTTTCATCTGCGTGTGTGTGTGTGTGTGTGTGTGTGTGTGTGTGTGTGTGCGCGCGCGCGCTCTGACAAAATGTGATGTCCTAAAGGCAACTGCCACACACAGTGTTACTTAGAATCGCGAACACGCACACAGACACGCACAACTCATAGAAACAATTGAACAGAAAGGTACCGTGATGCACGCATTTATCTGTACACGTGCCCTGCAGGCAGATACACAACAACACGCCCATACATTTACTGATTTTCTGGCACACACACACACACACACATGTGCACAGCAGGTTGATTAGCCATATGGTGTACATTACCCATGATTCCCTGTGGGCCAGCTAGTTTTTACACATATTCTCTGTCATCTGTACAGCAGCCTTGACCTACACACCACCCACACACAGTAATACCTAATAATTATCTATGTAATAAGTACGTCCATGTATTACAAATTGTAATGGAACAAAAAACAGGCACAACTAACTCACGCCTGCCTGCCAGACTGTTTCCCTGATGTAGATATTTTCACTATGCTCACACTATATATTGTTTGTTTGTAAAGCTTTACAGACATTTTCACTAGTTGCAAAGATCTAAAAAGACGGTTCTCCCTCCAACCTCTGAAAACTGTTGTTCTTACTGCCACCTGCTGGAGTAGATTAATAATAATATAATACTTTAGATTAATATAGCGCCTTTCTAGTAACCCAAGGACGCTTCACAATACAAGTGGGGCTAGGGAAGGGGGTGGCCAATGGGTATTAAATGTTACCGTTAAAAGTATTATTTTGTATTAAAACAAAACATCACTTAGGCCACAAACAAACAAAAAAAATGGGAGTGCTTTGATAAGATATAGCATTCTCAACATATGTGTAGCTAGTCACGTATTCCTTTCGCGGACTGTACGTGATAGTCTTAGAACTCGCTGATTGACGGGTATCATTTTATAACATTATGGAAGGAAAGGGGTCAAAGGTCACAGCAGTAACCCGATGGCGACCTCTTCACCGTAGGACCGGTGACTGTGACCTCATCAGCGTGAGACAGCTGGTCCCTCGAGACAAGTACCGTGCTGTGGGTGCTTGTGCACAATATTTTTTTCTCAGCGGCCTGACAGACGGCATTGGTGAGAGTAGAAATAATCATGTAAGTAATCACGTAATCAGCTGTTCAATGTCTCTCTCTCTCTGTTCGTAACCCCCTGCTGCAGCACGCTGTACTGGACTGACTGGAATCGCGAAGCCCCCAAGATAGAGAGCGCTTCCGTGGACGGACACAATCGCAGGCTGTTGGTGTCGGAGGGCATCGGCCTGCCCAACGCCCTGGCCTACGACTACTCTTCACGGCAGGTCTGCTGGGCAGATGCAGGTACGCGTGTGTGTGTGCGTGTACGTGTGTGTGTGCGTGTGTGTGTGCGTGTTCCACCTCGCACATCTGATTCAGATGGGAATAGGAGGTTAAACTCAATCAGTGAATTACATGAGTGAGTGCCGTTAGAGAACAGGGAAATACAGCTTGTTTGGCTTAGACTCTTCTCAGGACGTGTGGGTGTGATCTGATTGACGTCTGCTTCTTCTGAGTCTGTTGCACCTTTAATAGAGGACATACCGACACCTTCGTCATGATTGGTTCTTTTGAAAGTGCAGCTTTCTAACCTCAGCCAATGTCCAGCATTGCTCCATGGGATACGAAACACTGGACTATTACTGCGTACTGAAGGTCACCTATAGGTCACTGTGTGTACATGTAACCAACTGTCTGGGATGTGCCACAGGCACAAAGCGGTTGGAGTGTATATCGCCTGACGGCTCGGGACGAAGAGTGATCCGCTCCGACCTCAACTACCCGTTCAGCATGGTTTCCTACGGCAACCTCTTCTATTACACTGACTGGAGAAGGTACCTGCAAAATGCTTCTGGGTGGTTGTTTTGATTTTGAAATCCGAATGTATTTAAATAAATAATTATGTCACTAATAAAAGTAGGTCTAGTGGATCCTATTGTGTTTCCTGTTGGTTACAGATGTCTGTCTGTCTGTACTTATAGGGACGGGGTCATTGCCGTGAGCAAGGACAACAGCCAGTTCACAGACGAATACCTACCGAACCAGAGGTCCCACCTCTACGGCATCGCCATAGCAACCAGCCAATGTCTATCAGGTGAGATGGCGTCAGTGGCTCCTTTCAGACAGCCAACACCCCCAGCCTGTCCAGGTTTAGGCTGCTTTGATAGCTTTGAGACAGGTGGGACTGTTTGTTTCCACCCCCAACCAACACACGCACGCACACATGCACGGACACACACGCACACACACACCTAGAGCTCAGTGGGTCTCGCATCAAAATAACATAACTGAAGTTAAAAGAAAATATGAATTATTACTTCATATATGATGTGCTTTTTTTTTTCTCACATGACACCCAAATTACACATGAGGAATTGTATTAATGAATACTGGAAGCTTAAACATTTAACAGGTAGCAATTGTGAAATGTTTAATTATGTTAAGTGTTACTGTGTGTTAATAATTCCCGATATTTAATACCTTATACGTGTGAACGTTCTGAACGTTCATTGAACGTTCTTGAACTACTGACTAAAGACGTTTGCCGCGTTAAATGGGCGTGGCGAGTGATGCCCAGTGAGGTGTAGGAAGCGTAAAAGCTTGTTGACACAACCATAACTTCCTTTGTTCAGATGTTTTTAACTGTAAAGCATGTTGAGTTGCACAATGTGTATGAAAGGTGCTATACAAATCAAGTGTATTATTATTATTATTATAACGGACATGTCCTTTATTGGAATAGTGGTGATTCTAGAGCCATGCTGATTCTCCCATCATTTTGTACCAACTGCACTGCTGAAATTATGATCTATAGCAGTGATTTTATGATAGATTTTTTTTGTTAGCCATTAAAGCATTCTTTCACCCTCAGCATATATGGACTGCCCCTCTATTTCATAACCTGCTGTTTGCATTCAATAAATGTGTAGCAAACACACTGCCATCATGAATGCAGGGATACATTCCATCAGTCATTTTCCATCGTGGCTACTGCCTGTCACACCCTTAGAAACTCCCATTATAGATTACATAATTAATATTTACAAATGAATTAAAAACAGGTGGGGTAAGGAAAGGGGGGGGCGTAGCTTATAACCATGAAGTAAAACGACTGCTGGAATCACCAGCATCAACTAAATTCTATAGGGTAGTTGGTTGGATGGTGGTATGTACCTTGAAAGGTCCCGTTTGTCAATAAAGTTGGCTAAGATACTTCACTATCCTTATGGGAAGTTCACAAGCTAATAATCAACCTCCTGTAGGTTTGGTGATGTTTGTGTGGATGATAGTACTTACAGCCCAAAGCTTCTTGCCTTTTCTAAAGCTGGGCCCAGAAGCCCAACTTTAGCTTCAACCAATGCAGTCTAGTGTACTGTAGCACAAGTGAGTGACACCCTGGGTCATGTGTGCTGTCATCCATTCCTGACCCCATGGTCAAGTGTTGGATTTGCATGTTTATTCATGGGAGAGCTGAGTCTGGATAGAATTGTGGTTGTATGTCCAGCCAAGTCCCACCATTTTAAAGACGGGGGAATGGAGCCTTGTGGTACCACGATTCATCCCCGACCTCCACCCTACAGATTTAATTGATACTAGTGATTCCAGCAGTCGTTTCCCATCGCAGTTCTGTCTGCCACGCCCTACGCTCCTCCCATTACTGATTACTACCTCACTAATAAACTATCTTCCGTCTATTTTGAAGACAGAAGGAATGGAACCTTGTGGTCGCACCACCATCCAACCCCGACCTCCACCCTACAGATTTAATTGATACTGTTGATTCCAGCAGTCTTTTTCCATCGCAGTTTTGTCTGCCACGCCCTCCGCACCTCCCATTACTGATTATTACCTTGTTAATATTTGCTAATTATTAAACAACGGGCGGAGGAAGGGGCGGAGCTAAGTACCGTTAGGCAAAATGACTGCTTGAATCATAAGCTTCGATTTATTCCCGTAGGGTTTGCAGGTTGGGGTGGCTGATGCTTGCAAGGCTGTGGTCAGTGTAGCATCTTTTCTCATCTTTGATCAACAGAGCTGTTGCTATTTTAAGTTGGACATATGCATACATTTTTTATAGAGATTGGATTGAAGACCTGGGTTTGATTTACGTATATATTTTTTGGAGGGATAGACTGCATAGAATGAAGCTCTGGATTGAATATTCTGTCCTCCTTCCTATGGGATTTACTTTATTCTAGTGATTCCTGCAGGCGTTTCTCATCGCAGTTCTGTCTGCCACGCCCTCCGCTCCTCCCATTACTGATTACTACCTCACCGATAAACTATCTCCAACATCTATTTTAAAGACAGATGTGATGGAAGGAATGAAGCCTTGTAGGTCGTACCACCATCCATTCCCCGACCTCCACCCTACAGATTTAATTGATACTGTTGATTCCAGCAGTCTTTTTCCATCGCAGTTTTGTCTGCCACGCCCTCCGCACCTCCCATTACTGATTATTACCTTGTTAATAGTTGCTAATTATTAAACAACGGGCGGGGGAAGGGGCGTAGCTAAGTACCGTTAGGCAAAACGACTGCTTGAATCACCAGCTTCGATTTATTCCCGTAGGGTTTGCAGGTTGGGCTGGCTGACACCTTGCAAAGCTGTATTCAGCTTTGTGTTTTCTTCCCCCCCTTCTATAAACAGAGCTATTGCTGTTCCAGTTTGACATAGATATCTATACTTTATAGTGGTTTAATTGAATGGGTTGAAGACCTGTGTCATGTGTTGGATTTACACATCTATTTATGGGACTTGATAGAGTTGGAGCCATGTAGTCGTATGTCCATCAAGTGCCGCCATCCATCCCCAACCCTACAGACTTAATTGATTGTATTGATTCTAGCAGTTGTTTCCCATCGCAGTTCTGTCTGCCACGCCCTCTGCACCTCCCATTACTGATTACTACCTCACTAATAAACTATCTTCAACATCTATTTTAAAGAGAGATGGAATGAAGCCTTTTGGTTGCAGCACCTTCCGTCCCTGACCTCCACCCTACAGATGTAATTGATACTGGTGATTCCAGCAGTCGTTTTCCATTGCAGTTTTTTCTGCCACGACCCTCGCACCTCCCATTATTTAATATTAGCAAATTATTGAACAACGGGCGGGCAAAGGGGCGTAGCTCATTTTACCGCAAAACGATCGCTTGGATGAGATATGGGACCGGATAGAATGAAGCCCTGGGTTAAATGTACCACTATCCATTCCCGCCTGCCGCCCTACGGGATTTTATTGATTCTTGGAAAGGAATACAACCTATAAGCACAATTCTGAATAATACGTTTGAATCTGCTGCAAGCTTTCTTTCTCCCCACTCAAGTGGTTTTTGTTTAAAAACTTGAGTGTTTAAAGCCATTAACTATCAAACAATAAAGTTGTTGAAATAATGTGTATATGCTTACACTCATTAACATGCAAATAAAAGTTAACTAATGTACAAAGAAGATTTGTGAGGCATAAAATAAGCGCTTAAACCCAACTTCAGTTTGAAACAACACCATTTGGTGTAATATGACACAATCATGAGACAGAAGGAAGCTTGCAGGCCTTGCGATCGACATGCCTGGTTGAGAGGATATGAATTCAAAAGGTGTCATAATCATCCTTTAACAGAACACAGACATCCGGTGGTAGTCAACAACACCACTGTTTACTGATGCACCATAAGATAGTCACACCGAGGCATGACTTCCAGGATGACAAGCACGTATGACCTGTATCCGACTACACACACCTGTGTGTGTGTGCACGCGTGCCTACATGAGACAGCATGGCTATGATTACACAGCTGCCTGACGTTGTATGTCATCTACTATTGTACGTGCACGTGTGCATGTACATGAAATACACAAAAATGTGTTTTGATGTGTTCGCATCAGCAGATGGCTCTCTTGGGTTAAGTGCCTTTAAAGTACAAAGAAGCCCAGCTAAACACAGGATCATCTCCTAACAAGCAGGTTGGAAGTTGCCATTGTCAGAGACACCAACAGTCCTGACAGGCAGTGTGTCTATGAGCTGAGCTCCTGATAAAAGAGCTTAAGGGTGTCTGGAAAGTTACATGTCAAACGTGTGTGGATGTCTAATGGTTACACGGCCCTAATGACAGCAGTCCGGTCCACCTCGGCTGGTGTGGTCACAGGGATGCCTACATGTTTTCACACTGAAATAATAACAGCTAAGATTGTCAGCACACGCTGTAATTGTACCCATGATGACAGCTCGTTAAAGCTGCTGGGTGCTGCTTTTCAGGGTCTTAAACATCTTATCTATCCGTCACTCACATGTCAATGGCAGTTATTAGAAGCCTCAAAACCTAGTGATTTGTCGAGCAGAACGTTTGGTTATAAGTCAGAAACACCACGACTAAACTTTTCATCTTGACACATTTGAGAAATGCAAGAGTGTTGACTCTAGACTGGAATGCACCTAAATCTTTCCCTGGAGATTGGGACAATAAGGTTCTGGTCTGATTTAGGCAGCCATGGGCCAATGATGGTAAATGGACTGCATTTTTTCCAAAGCACTGTACAGTATTTTGCCCCACATTAACCCATTAACACACAAACCGATGGTGATGTTGACCAACCACCGGGAGCAGTTTGTGGTGTAGGGGGTGACACATCTTGCTCAAGGATGCTTACAGGTTTGAACCCATGACCTTCCAGCTGGGAGCCTAACACCTAGACCATTCTGCCCCCAATACACAGTATAGATGTTACCAAGCTTTACTTTATGCATGTCACGCAAGTAAAATCTCTCTTAAATGCACATTCATAAACTCCTTACATGTTTCATACATAATTTAAGCCTTTGTGGTATTTTTCTGTTCCAGGGATTCACTAATGATGGATAGTGGCAGCAGGGTCCTTTGGTGCTATTGTTTTAGGGCCCCATCCCGAAGAAACGGTACACTGGTCTTCTCAAGGGCGTCCCTGACAGGTTTTGCCTCAAGAAAAGAGGACATTCATTTGGGAGCAGGAAGTGCTCCCCTTGTCCGAGCACATTTACAAACTTTTTAACAGCGCAACTGCCACAAAAAACCTCATATTACCGCCTTAGCTCACCTTTAAATCTAGATCTGCCAAAATGTTTTGTAAATTTGTGTCATACCTCATATTTTTTTAACTGTTTCTACTGTATTTTTTTACTGAGTTTTGTATTTTACTACCAGCTAAAGCTACAAAAGGAAATAATTAAATGGTATGCAATTTTTTTTTATCAAATACAACCAGCAATAATAAACAACTACAGCGGTTACATTGCAGTTATGGGAAATTAATTTCCCTTTGGGTTGCATGGCCATGATGAAATTTAGATTCAGTATTTTCAAAATGTTTCTACAAAAGAAGGATTATTAATTTTATATCTAGTCACCATTTGATCACTGGGTGCTCCAGTCTACAGGAAAGTGATACAGATGTAGCTACACACCATTTATTAACCAAAATGAGTAGTGGGAACAGCAACACAATGAATTAGACCAACGTGCAGGCCGTTCCACACTAGCCTTCACTGATCACGTTTCTCTGCACTACTAATCTGTATTTTCACGTGACAAAATATTGAATATTTGTCCCCTGTACTATTATTACTACATTTTGAAAAATGTGTAACTTTTTTTATAAGATGTGATATTTATAACAATAAAATGTGATTGAGGACATGGCCCATTATTATGTTCAAGAAAATGAAATGCTAATTTATTGTCATTCAAAGTTTGTATGATTTACATATATGGCCACAACTGCTGTTATAAAGGTTCTCCGTACGTAAAATAAAGGGGTTCAACAGCAAGTCATTACAAATCAGATAACTTCTTTTGGCCTACATTTAACACAATGTAACCTTTATAAGAGTGTTATACCTAACCAGCTAAGCAGTTAACCAAACAAGAAATGTACTAGGAAAAAATATATAATAATCAGGAAACACTGATTTTAATAGCCCAATAACTCAGTTTTGTACAGCAGAATACTAAACCAGAATACTCTTGCATACACAGAATGTTGCAACTTGATGTAGTAATAAAACATAGTC